>CM076583.1:474587527-474748962 GCA_034641835.2 Pinus albicaulis | reverse complement strand
TGGCTCCAAAATAGATCGACTGGAAAGTGTTCAACGAAACGATCCCAACGCCATGAACGGCACTCAAATCCGATGTCGTATGCAGAAGTTATTCAAGTTTAAAGATCCCTCAATTTCAATTAAAAATGCCAAATTTGACTTCATGAAAATTTTTATTAAAAAAAGAATATTCCACAGAATATTATGGGAATATTCTGTGGAATATTCCGCAGAATATTCTGGGGAATATTCCGGTGGCATCCAATCATCGGGCGCCACGTGGCCAACCCAGAGGCCGCCATGTGGCCCCAAGTGGAATGGCATATGGCAATTTAAAAATTTGTTTCGGGTCGGCCGGAATCGAACGTGGGTCGGGCGGTTAACATTACAATGGACTGACCGTTAGGCCAGAAAGGCGGTTCTTGTATTGCATTGGCAACGTTATGTTGATAAGGTTTGAAGTTCCTTTGGGCGGGCCCGAAAGGGGGCCAGCCCCTAAGGGCCAGCCCCCTCTGCATAAAACCCAGGCCCAAGAACTCAGGGCTACAAGCATCGGCGTGCAAGGGATAAGGTGTGGGTCACACGGGCCGGAAGAGGGTGCGGAGTGCACGTTTAAATTTTGTTCAAACTTTATTATATGCCCGCCACGACTTTAAGTCGTTCAACCAACTCCCGCTCGGTGCGGTCATGAGGGGCTTATCCCATTAGCCCTTCAGTTTTGGCGGAAAATTCGGCGGAACCCTCAAAAATAGCGCCAAGCACTAATTTGTCGGACCTATCTGGCAGTGTCTCCAGTTTTAGCTGGAGTTTGTTTAGTGTAACTGGCAGTTGGAGTAAATGTGGCATAACTTTGGCTAGGAGAGGTCTTTGGAGATGAATTTTTTTTTGATTTTGGGTGTAGAGATCATTCTGGAGCTGTTGGAAGTGTCTGCAGAGCCACCAGCGCATTCTATCTGCGATATTTACAGCATTTTTGATCGTGGAGCCATCAGGGCCTAAGGGAAAGAGAGCTGCATTGGACTACCTTCATCCAATGGAGGTGATTCTGTAGTCATTTTAGACTGATTTGGGTCTTTTGAATCTATTTTAGCAGTCTATTTTTCCATTTGAGGCTTTTATACAGATGTAATCTCATTTTAAGCATTTAATCAAAGGAGGACTGAGCCTAATTAGAGGCTTTTGGACCCAGCGGAGGTAGCCCAAGAGAGGGGTGAACCGCTTAAACAATTATCTGCTGTCACTCTGTATATTTTGGCTGTTTATTTTCAGATTTTGATATTTTAAACAGTAAATTTTCATAAGCATGCTTTTCCCAAACAAGTTTATACAGTAAACAAAACTTGTTATTTTATCATCAAACCTCTACACTTCAATTGCAGAACATATATTCTTGCTTATTCACACATAAAAACAGATCAATGAATACTTTGAACTTAAAAACAAAATACTTTCATTGATCTAGATATTGGTGATTACATATTATTTCTTTAGGCAGAGTCTGTAGAGGGCCAGGTAGCCTCCGGATTCATCCTTTCCTTGAAAGGTGAAACATCCGGTGAATGCCCCTACAGTCCATCTCTGTATGAGAAATAGTTTGTTCTCACGATTTCAGATCAGGTTGGTATCGGAGATCAACGTGCTTACTAGGCTGAAACTGTAAAGAGGGGAAGGTCAACTGGTTAGAGAACAAGTTAATCCTCAACCAAGGAGGGCTAGAGTGCCATTACATCCACCTTCCATTTCATCCTTAGTAGCCTTTGAATCAGCCAAAAGCATGTCATCCAGAGAAGGAGAAGTACATGAGGAAATGGATCCCAAGGAAGAAGAAAGAGTCTTTAGAAAAGCTTTCTTGGATTTGACTGAGATGGTTAGAATCCTATACCAGGAGAGAAATGATAGGATTGCTGGAGAAGGGTCTAGAAACCAAAGAGAAGAAGGAGATTTTTCGGGAGGAAAGAAAGACAAAGATGAGTCTAAGAAAGGGAATGGAGGAAATGGTGATCCACCATCTCCATCATCATCCTCATCCTCCACATCATCCTCTTCAACTTCTGAAAATCAGTCACACCAAACAAAAACCTCTTTTAAAAATCCTTTGTTGAAGCTTGATGTGAAGTTTGAGTTGCCAATGTTTAATGGTGATGTTAATGCAGAGAAATTGGATAATTGGATAAGACAGTTGGAAGTCTATCTAAGAATCCAGAATTTACATGATGATGACACTAAAATTCAATTAGCCTCTTTGAGAATGGATGGAGCAGCTTTGGTTTGGTGGGAAGCCAAGACTAGAGAGGAGATTAAAAAGTATGGTAAGATAACTCTAACATGGAATGATTTTATTACAGCCATTAAGAAAAAAATTTATCCTCTTGCTCATATTCAGAAAGCTATCATGAATTGGCAGCATTTTAGGCAGCTCAAGGGTCAAAATGTGCAAGATTATACTCAAGAATTTAGAAGGAGAGCACTTCTACTTGGGGTAGACTTACAAAGTCAAGACACCTTATTGAAATACATAGGTGGTTTGCACAGTTACCTTAAACATACTATCCTAATGTTCAATCCTGCAAGCTTAGATGAAGTCTGTGTACAGGCTACACATTTAGAAGCTAGAGGAAAGAATACTCTTGATGAGGGTAGAAACAAGTCTTTCAAAGGAAAGAACAAAGAGAAAAACAAAGGAAAAGGAAAGAAAAATGCATCTATCAAACAAGAGGGTGAAAAGGTCATTTGTAAACATTGTTCAAAGAGTGGCCATGAAGAGAAAAACTGTTGGAAACTTCATCCTGAAAAAAGAAACCAGTTTAACAAAAACAAGGGAAAGAAGAAAAATGCAACTACTACAACTACACCACAAGATTTAGGTGATGATTCAGGTGACGAAACAAAAATTGCAGCCATGGGTTTGAAAAGTTTGAAAGGGAAGGAAATTGAAACTCAAGCAAGTGCTAGTTCTTCAAACTGTCATACACAAGCTCCTAATGAGGAAGAAAGAATTGAACTGTTCCATGTGAGGGTAGCTGCAAAACATACCAAAATTGACACACTATTTGACAGTGGGTCACAAGCTAACCTCATATCTGAAGATTTGGTCAAGCAACTTAAACTTGAGACCATTCCACATTCGAAGCCTTATCCACTTGGATGGATATGCAAGGATGCTAACTTGCAAGTCTCAAGGAAGTGCATATTACGCTTTGCAATAACTGCACACTATATTGACACAGTTGAACTTGATGTGGTTCCACTTGATATATCTGGTATTGTTTTGGGAAGTCCTTACTTGTTTTATAGGAAAGCGATATTCTATCGCCATGAAAATAAATATGATCTTTTCAAAGATGGTAAGGAGTTTATTGTCAGAGCTCATCGCAAGAAGACAAATGTTGCAATGGTAAATGTAGGACAGGTAAAAAGGCTAGTCAATTCAAGCAAGAGTTTTGTACTTCTTATGGTCAAGCCAAAGGTTGATGTGAATCATGAGTCATTTGAAAATTGTGATGCAAAGCTTAAATCTGATTTATATGATTTAGTTGATGCACATCATGAGATGTTTCAGGAACCAACAGGTTTGCCTCCTAAAAGGGAGATTCAGCATAAAATCCATTTACATCCAAATTGTCCTCTTCCTAACATAGGCATGTATCACATGTCTATTATGGAGAATGCTGAAATAAAGAAGCAGATTAAAGAGTTGTTGGACAAGGGTTTCATAAGGCCAAGCACTTCGCCATGTGGGTCACCGATAGTGTTGATTCCGAAGAAAGATGGAACTTGGCATATGTGTGTTGACTTCAGAGCTTTGAACAAGATAATGGTAAAGAATTGTTACCCACTTCCAAGAATAGATGATTTGTTAGATCAGCTGAAAGATGCAAGATATTTCACTAAGTTAGACTTAAGAAGTGGTTATCATCAAGTGAGAATTGAAGAAAGCGACATTTGGAAGACAATTTTTAAAACCAAACAAGGACTCTTTGAGTGGCTTGTGATGTTGTTTGGTTTATGCAATGCACATGCAACTTTTATGCGGGTAATGGATGATGTCTTACGTCCTTTTCTTGATGATTTTGTCATTGTCTACTTAGATGACATCTTGATTTTCAGCAAGACAAGAGAAGATCATGTCATGCATGTCAGTAAAGTACTTGATGTTTTGAAGGAAAATCAGTTATTTCTTAAGATGTCAAAGTGTGAATTTGGAAAGACTTCTTTGGTTTATTTGGGACACATAGTAGGTGGAGGCGCTTTGAGAATTGATCCTTCCAAAGTAGAAGCTATTGTGAATTGGCCTACTCCAAGTCCATTACAGAGGTAAGAAGTTTTTTGGGTGCAGCTCAGTATTGGAGAAAGTTTATTGCTAACTTTTCTGCCATAGCAGCTCCTATGCATGCAGTGACAAGTGTGAAGCGTGCTTTCCAATGGGGAAGTAAGCAACAAAAAGCTTTCGAATCTTTGAAAGAAAAGATCAGTTCAGCTCCGGTCCTTGCATTACCAGATTTGAGAAAGCCATTCGAGATTCAGACAGATGCTAGTGATTATGCCATGGGTGCAGTTCTCTTACAGCATGGTAAGCCTATCGCTTTTCATTCTGAGACATTTAATGGTGTTGTTGTGAATTATCCTACATATGATAAGGATTTGTATGCGTTGGTACAAAGTGTCAAAAAGTGGAAGCACTATTTGATGGGCAAAGAAACAGTTGTGCATACCGACCATCAGCCTTTACAGTATTTGCAGTCGCAAAGTAAATTGCAGCAGTCACGACATTTCAGATGGATGGGTTTCCTACAACAATTCCACTTGGTAATAAGGTACAAGAAAGGTATTAACAATAAAGTTGCTGATATTCTTTCAAGGCCTATTATTAGTGCTATTATTTTGCTTAAGAATGATTCTATTGTGCATGAAAGCTACATAGAACAGTATGCATCAGATGAAGATTTTAAAGAGGTGTATGCTAACTTGAGTAAAGGGAATCATATTGAGGAGAATGATTATCATTTGCATAACAATTTGCTGTTTCATTTGGGAAAGTTATGTATACCACAGGGAGAGAGATTAAGCATGATGAGAGAAGCTCATTCTTCTCTTATTGCTGGTCATTTCGGTGTAAGCAAAACGGTGGCACATCTGCAGAGGTATTGTTATTGGCCTCGCATGGTAGATAGTGTTACACGTTTCATTAGAGGTTGTTCATTATGTGCTACAAGCAAGCCTAGCAATAGGAAGCTTGGATTGTATACGCCATTGCCGATACCTTCTAGACCATGGGAAAGTGTTTCTATGGATTTTGTTGGGGGATTACCATTATCTAGAAAGCAGCATGATTATCTTTTTGTAGTAGTTGATCATTTCAGCAAGATGTGTATTCTTATGCCATGTAAGAAAACTATAACTGCTGAACAAACTGCTGAATTATATTTTCAACATGTATGGGTTCATTATGGCTTGCCTACTTCTATTGTTAGTGACAGGGATTCCAGATTTGTTGGGAATTTTTGGTCCAATCTATGGAAGATGATGGATACCAAGTTGAAGAAGAGTATTGCTTTCCATCCGCAAACAGATGGCCAAACAGAGGTAGTGAACAGAACCATTGTGCATCTTTTGAGAGGGTATTGCAGCAAGCATCCCAAGCTTTGGGATGAGCATTTTCATTACATTCAGCATGCTTACAACCGGGCCAAACACTCTTCTACAAATACTTCGCCATTTGAAGCTTGTTTTGGATATTTGCCTAAGTCACCATTGGACTTCATTCTTGAGAAGGATATTGCCATAGATGGGCATAGTGACGTTGACAAAGCTCGCATGTTCATTGAAAAAATTCAGCTCATTCATCAGCAAGTTCAAGAACAGCTTGAAAAGAGTCAAGGCAAGTACAAAGAAAGACATGACAAACATAGAATTGATCACAAGTTTCAGGAAGGAGATGAGGTATGGTTGCACATAAGTAAGGATAGAATGCAAGGAGAAGGTAAAAAGCTGAAGCCTATTCGTTATGGTCCATTCAAAATCCTTAAACAAGTTGGAAATAATGCCTTTCAACTAGATTTGCCTTCATACATGAAAATGTATTCCGTTGTTAATGTGGAAAATTTACGTTTGTATGAACCTCCTCTTATTGATGATTCTGAAAATCATGTTCAGCTACCATCCATAGAAGATTTCTCGCCAGAATTTTTGGATGAGTTGAAAGAAGATGCAATCCTTGACAGAAGGACACGCACATCAAGGAGGGGAGATGTTGAGTATCTAAGAGTTGGTTTAAAAGGCAGTAAACCAAGCAAAGCAAAGTGGATGGAGTTGGAACAGGTGAGGAGGCTATATCCTCACCTTCTTAACAGGTAATTGAAAGCTTTTGAGGGTCCAAAAGCTTCCCATTTGGGAGGTGTGATCAGGAGATCAAGTCTCTTGAAGAAAAATGCTAAAAAATGAAGTTTCTTAGAATGGCTCCAAAATAGATCGACTGGAAAGTGTTCAGCGAAACGATCCCAACGCCGTGAACGGCACTCAAATGCGATGTCGTATGCAGAAGTTATTCAAGTTTAAAGATCCCTCAATTTCAATTAAAAATGCCAAATTTGACTTCATGAAAAATTTTATTAAAAAAAGAATATTCCACAGAATATTCTGGGAAAATTCCATGGAATATTTTTCAGAATATTCTGGGGAATATTCCGGTGGCATCCAATCATCGGGCGCCACGTGGCCAACCCGGAGGCCGCCACGTGGCCCCAAGTGGAATGGCATATGGCAATTTAAAAATTTGTTTCGGGTCGGCCGGAATCGAACGTGGGTCGGGCGGTTAACATTACAATGGACTGACCGTTAGGCCAGAAAGGCGGTTCTTGTATTGCATTGGCACCGGTATGTTGATAACGTTTGAAGTTCCTTTGGGCGGGCCCGAAAGGGGGCCAGCCCCTAAGGGCCAACCCCCTCTGCATAAAACCCAGGCCAGAGAACTCAGGGCTACAAGCATCGGCGCGCAAGGGATAAGGTGTGGGTCACACGGGCCGACAGAGGGTGCGGAGTGCACATTTAAATGTTGTTCAAACTTTATTATATGCCCGCCACGACTTTAAGTCGTTCAACCAACTCCCGCTCGGTGAGGTCATGAGGGGCTTATCCCCTTAGCCCTTCAGTTTTGGTGGAAAATTCGGCGGAACCCTTAAAAATAGCGCCAAGCACTAATTTGTCGGACCTATTTGGCGGTGTCTCCAGTTTTAGCTGGAGTTTGTTTAGTGTAACTGGCAGTTGGAGTAAATGTGGCATAACTTTGGCTAGGAGAGGTCTTTGGAGACGAATTTTTATTTTATTTTGGGTGTAGAGATCATTCTGGAGCTGTTGGAAGTGTCTGCAGAGCCACCAGGGCATTCTATCTACGAATTTTACAGCGCTTTTGATCGTGGAGCCATCAGGGCCTAAGGGAAAGAGAGCTGCATTGGACTACCTTCATCCAATGGAGGTGATTTTGTAGTCATTTTAGACTGATTTGGATCTTCTGAATCTGTTTTAGCAGTCTATTTTTCCATTAGAGGCTTTTATACAGATGTAATCTCAGTTTAAGCATTTAATCAAAGGAGGACTGAGCCTAATTAGAGGCTTTTGGACCCAGCGGAGGTAGCCCAAGAGAGGGGTGAACCGCTTAAACAAATATCTGCTGTCACTCTGTATATTTTGGCTGTTTATTTTCAGATTCTGATAGTTTAAACAATAAATTTTCATAAGCATGCTTTTCCAAAACAAGTTTATACAGTAAACAAAACTTGTTATTTTATCATCAAACCTCTACACTTCAATTGCAGAACATATCTTCTTGCTTATTCACACATAAAAATAGATCAATGAATACTTTGAACTTAAAAACAAAATACTTTCATTGATCTAGATATTGGTGATTACATATTATTTCTTTAGGCAGAGTCTGTAGAGGGCCAGGTAGCCTCCAGATTCATCCTTTCCTTGAAAGGTGAAATATCCGGTGAATGCCCCTACAATCCATCTCTGTATGAGAAATAGTTTGTTCTCACGATTTCAGATCAGGTTGGTATCAGAGCTCAAGGTTTTTCTTAAGAGATTGTGAAATTTGTGCAAGTAAATTGTATTAGTCTGCAAAATTTGATGCTTACTAGGCTGAAACTGCAAAGAGGGGAAGGTCAATTGGTTAGAGAACAAGTTAATCCTCAACCAAGGAGGGCTAGAGTGCCATTACATCCACCTTCCATTTCATCCTCATTAGCCTTAGAATCAGCCACAAACATGTCTTCCAGAGAAGGAGAAGTACATGGGGAAATGGATCCCAAGGAAGAAGAAAGAGTCTTTAGAAAAGCTTTCTTGGACTTGACTGAAATGGTTAGGATCCTATACCAGGAGAGAAATGATAGGATTGCTGGAGAAGGGTCTAGGAACCAAAGAGAAGAAGGAGATTCTTCAGGAGGAAAGAAAGACAAAGATGAGTCTAAGAAAGGGAATGGAGGAAATGGTGATCCACCATCTCCATCATCCTCCTCATCCTCCACATCATCCTCTTCAACTTCTGAAAATCAGTCACACCAAACAAAAACCTCTTTTAAAAATCCTTTGTTGAAGCTTGATGTGAATTTTGAGTTGCCAATGTTTAATGGTGATGTTAATGCAAATAAATTGGATAATTGGATAAGACAGCTGGAAGTCTATCTAAGAATCCAGAATTTACATGATGATGACACTAAAATTCAATTAGCCTCTTTGAGAATGGATGGAGCAGCTTTGGTTTGGTGGGAAGCCAAGACTAGAGAGGAGATTAAAAAGCATGGTAAGATAACTCTAACATGGAATGAGTTTATTACAGCCATTAAGAAACAGTTTTATCCTCTTGCTCATATTCAGAAAGCTATCATGAATTGGCAGCGTTTTAGGCAACTCAAGGGTCAAAATGTGCAAGATTATACTCAAGAATTTAGAAGGAGAGCACTTCTACTTGGGGTAGACTTACAAAGTCAAGACACCTTATTGAAATACATAGGTGGTTTGCACAGTTACCTTAAACATACTATCCTAATGTTCAATCCTACAAGCTTAGATGAAGTCTATGTGCAGGCTACACATTTAGAAGCTAGAGGAAAGAATACTCTTGATGAGGGTAGAAACAAGTCTTTCAAAGGAGAGAACAAAGAGAAAAACAAAGGAAAAGGCAAGAAAAATGCATCTATCAAACAAGAGGGTGAAAAGGTCATTTGTAAACATTGTTCAAAGAGTGGCCATGAAGAGAAAAACTGTTGGAAACTTCATCCTGAAAAAAGAAACCAGTTTAACAAAAACAAGGGAAAGAAGAAAAATGCAGCTACTACAACTACACCACAAGATTTAGGTGATGATTCAGGTGATGAAACAAAAATTGCAGCCATGGGTTTGAAAAGTTTGAAAGGGAAGGAAATTGAAACTCAAGCAAGTGCTAGTTCTTCAAACTGTCATACACAAGCTCCTAATGAGGAAGAAAGAATTGAACTGTTCCATGTGAGGGTAGTTGCAAAACATACCAAAATTGACACACTATTTGACAGTGGGTCACAAGCTAACCTCATATCTGAAGATTTGGTCAAGCAACTTAAACTTGAGACCATTCTGCATCCGAAGCCTTATCCACTTGGATGGATATGCAAGGATGCTAACTTGCAAGTCTCAAGGAAGTGCATATTGCACTTTGCAATAACTGCACACTATATTGACACAGTTGAACTTGATGTGGTTCCACTTGATATATCTGGTATTGTTTTGGGAAGTCCTTACTTGTTTGACAGGAAAGCGATTTTCTATCGCCATGAAAACAAATATCATCTTTTCAAAGATGGTAAGGAGTTTATTGTTAGAGCTCATCGCAAGAAGACAAATGTTGCAATGGTAAATGTAGGACAGGTAAAAAGGCTAGTCAATTCAAGCAAGAGTTTTGTACTTCTTATGGTCAAGCCAAAGGTTGATGTGAATCATGAGTCATTTGAAAATTGTGATGCAAAGATTAAATCTGATTTATATGATGTAGTTGATGCACATCATGAGATGTTTCAGGAGCCAACAGGTTTGCCTCCTAAAAGGGAGATTCAACATGAAATCCATTTACATCCAGATTGTCCTCTTCCTAACATAGGCATGTATCGCATGTCTGTTATGGAGAATGCTGAAATAAAGAAGCAGATTAAAGAATTGTTGGACAAGGGTTTCATAAGGCCAAGCACTTCGCCATGTGGGTCACCTATAGTGTTGATTCCGCAGAAAGATGGAACTTGGCGTATGTGTGTTGACTTCAGAGCTTTGAACAAGATAACGGTAAAGAATCGTTACCCACTTCCAAGAATAGATGATTTGTTAGATCAGCTGAAAGATGCAAGATATTTCACTAAGTTAGACTTAAGAAGTGGTTATCATCAAGTAAGAATTGAAGAAAGTGACATTTGGAAAACAACTTTTAAAACCAAACAAGGACTCTTTGAGTGGCTTGTGATGCCGTTTGGTTTATGCAATGCACCTGCAACTTTCATGCGGGTAATGGATGATGTCTTACGTCCTTTTCTTGATGATTTTGTTATTGTCTACTTAGATGACATCTTTATTTTTAGCAAGACAAGAGAAGATCATGTCATGCATGTCAGTAAAGTACTTGATGTTTTGAAGAAAAATCAGTTATTTCTTAAGATGTCAAAGTGTGAATTTGGAAAGACTTCTTTGGTTTATTTGGGACACATAGTAGGTGGAGGCGCTTTGAGAATTGATCCTTCCAAATTAGAAGCTATTGTGAATTGGCCTACTCCCAAGTCCATTACAGAGGTAAGAAGTTTTTTGGGTGCAGCTCAGTATTGGAGAAAGTTTATTGCTAACTTTTCTGCCATAGCAGCTCCTATGCATGCAGTGACAAGTGTGAAGCGTGCTTTCCAATGGGGAAGTAAGCAACAAAAAGCTTTCGAATCTTTGAAAGAAAATATCAGTTCAGCTCCGGTTCTTGCATTACCAGATTTGAGACAGCCATTCGAGATTCAGACAGATGCTAGTGATTATGCCATGGGTGCAGTTCTCTTACAGCATGGTAAGCCTATTGCTTTTCATTCTGAGACATTTAATGGTGCTGTTGTGAATTATCCTACATATGATAAAGAGTTGTATGTGTTGGTACAAAGTGTCAAAAAGTGGAAGCACTATTTGATGGGCAAAGAAACAGTTGTGCATACCGACCATCAGCCTTTACAGTATTTGCAGTCGCAAAGTAAATTGCAGCAGTCACGACATTTCAGATGGATGGGTTTCCTACAACAATTTCACTTGGTAATAAGGTACAAGAAAGGTATTAACAATAAAGTTGTTGATATGCTTTCAAGGCCTATTATTAGTGCTAGTATTTTGCTTAAGAATGATTCTATTGTGCATGAAAGCTACATAGAACAGTATGCATCAGATGAAGATTTTAAAAAGGTGTATGCTAACTGGAGTAAAGGGAATCATGTTGAGGAGAATGATTATCATTTGCATAACAATTTGTTGTTTCATTTGGGAAAGTTGTGTATACCACAGGGAGAGAGATTAAGCATGATGAGAGAAGCTCATTCTTCTCTTATTGCTGGTCATTTTGGTGTAAGCAAAACGGTGGCACATCTGCAGAGGTATTGTTATTGGCCTCGCATGGTAGATAGTGTTACACGTTTCATTAGAGGTTGTTCATTATGTGCTACAAGAAAGCCTAGCAATAGGAAGCTTGGATTGTATACGCCATTGCCGGTACCTTCTAGACCATGGGAAAGTGTTTCTATGGATTTTGTTGGGGGGTTACCATTATCTAGAAAGCAACATGATTATCTTTTTGTAGTAGTTGATCGTTTCAGCAAGATGTGTATTCTTATGCCATGTAAGAAAAATATAATTGCTGAAAAAACTGCTGATTTATATTTTCAACATGTATGGGTTCATTATGGCTTGCCTACTTCTATTGTTAGTGACAGGGATTCCAGATTTGTTGGGAATTTTTGGTCCAATCTATGGAAGATGATGGACACCAAGTTGAAGAAGAGCACTGCTTTCCATCTGCAAACAGATGGCCAAACAGAGGTAGTGAAAAGAACTATTGTGCATCTTTTGAGAGGGTATTGCAGCAAGCATCCCAAGCTTTTGGATGAGCATTTGCATTACATTCATCATGCTTACAATCGGGCCAAACACTCTTCTACAAATACTTCGCCATTTGAAGCTTGTTTTGGATATTTGCCTAAGTCACCATTAGACTTCATTCTTGAGAAGGATATTCCCATTGATGGGCATAGTGACATTGACAAAGCTCGCATGTTCATTGAAAGAATTCAGCTCATTCATCAGCAAGTTCAAGAACAGCTTGAAAAGAGTCAAGGCAATTACAAAGAAAGACATGACAAACATAGAATTGATCACAAGTTTCAGGAAGGAGATGAGGTATGGTTGCATATAAGTAAGGATAGAATGCAAGGAGAAGGTAAAAAGCTGAAGCCTATTCGTTATGGTCCATTCAAAATCCTTAAACAAGTTGGAAATAATGCCTTTCAACTAGATTTGCCTTCATACATGCAAATGTATTCTGTTGTTAATGTGGAAAATTTACGTTTGTATGAACCTCCTCTTATTGATGATTCTGAAAATCATGTTCAGCTACCATCCATAGAAGATTTCTCACCAGAATTTTTGGATGAGTTGAAAGAAGATGCAATCCTTGACAGAAGGACACGCACTTCAAGGAGGGGAGATGTTGAGTATCTAAGAGTTGGTTTAAAAGGCAGTAAACCAAGCAAATCAAAGTGGATGGAGTTGGAACAGGTGAGGAGGATGTATCCTCACCTTCTTAACAGGTAATTGAAAGCTTTTGAGGGTCCAAAAGCTTCCCATTTGGGAGGTGTGATCAGGAGATCATGTCTCTTGAAGAAAAATGCTCAAAAATGAAGTTGCTCAGAATGGCTCCAAAATAGATCGAATGGAAAGTGTTCATCGAAACGATCCCAACGCCGTGAACGGCACTCAAATCAGATGTCGTATGCAGAAGTTATTCAAGTTTAAAGATCCCTCAATTTCAATTAAAAATGCCAAATTTGACTTCATGAAAATTTTTATTAAAAAAAGAATATTCCACAGAATATTCTGGGAATATTCCATGGAATATTCTGCAGAATATTCTGGGGAATATTCCGGTGGCATCCAATCATCGGGCGCTACGTGGCCAACCCGGAGGCCGCCACGTGGCCCCAAGTGGAATGGCATATGGCAATTTAAAAATTTGTTTCGGGTCGGCCGGAATCGAACGTGGGTCGGGCGGTTAACATTAAAATGGACTGACCGTTAGGCCAGAAAGGTGGTTCTTGTATTGCATTGGCACCGTTATGTTGATAAGGTTTGAAGTTTCTTTGGGCGGGCCCGAAAGGGGGGCAGCCCCTAAGGGCCAGCCCCCTCTGCATAAAACCCAGGCCCGAGAACTCAGGGCTACAAGCATCGGCACGCAAGGGATAAGGTGTGGGTCACACGGGCCGGCAGAGGGTGCGGAGTGCACGTTTATATGTTGTTCAAACTTTATTATATGCCCGCCACGACTTTAAGTCGTTCAACCAACTTCCGCTCGGTGCGGTCACGAGGGGCTTATCCCCTTAGCCCTTCAGTTTTGGCGGAAAATTCGGCGGAACCCTCAAAAATAGTGCCAAGCACTAATTTGTCGGACCTATCTGGCGGTGTCTCCAGTTTTAGCTGGAGTTTGTTTAGTGTAACTGGCAGTTGGAGTAAATGTGGCATAAATTTGGCTAGGAGAGGTCTTTGGAGACGAATTTTTTTTTGATTTTGGGTGTAGAGATCATTCTGGAGCTGTTGGAAGTGTCTGTAGAGCCACCAGGGCATTCTATCTGCGAATTTTACAGCGCTTTTGATCGTGGAGCCATCAGGGCCTAAGGGAAAGAGAGATGCATTGGACTACCTTCATCCAATGGAGGTGAATTTGTAGTCATTTTAGAATGATTTGGATCTTCTGAATCTGTTTTAGCAGTCTATTTTTCCATTAGAGGCTTTTATACAGATGTAATCTCATTTTCAGCATTTAATCAAAGGAGGACTGAGCCTAATTAGAGGCTTTTGGACCCAGTGGAGGTAGCCCAAGAGAGGGGTGAACCGCTTAAACAAATATCTGCTGTCACTCTGTATATTTTGGCTGTTTATTTTCAGATTCTGATAGTTTAAACAATAAATTTTCTCAAGCATGCTTTTCCAATACAAGTTTGCTCCCGGTAAACAAAACTTGTTATTTTATCATCAAACCTCTACACTTCAATTGCAGAACATATCTTCTTGCTTATTCACACATAAAAACAGATCAATGAATACTTTGAACTTAAAAACAAAATACTTTCATTGATCTAGATATTGGTGATTACATATTATTTCTTTAGGCAGAGTCTGTAGAGGGCCAGGTAGCCTCCAGATTCATCCTTTCCTTGAAAGGTGAAACATCCGGTGAATGCCCCTACAGTCCATCTCTGTATGAGAAATAGTTTGTTCTCACAATTTCAGATCACCAAGTGCTCCCTCGACTGTTCACCAGACCAAGCAAGACGTTTTGATCCATTTGCAGAGTCTTTAGAGGCTTAAAGCCTGCGCGGTGCGCTTGGAAAAGCGCGTGGCGCGTTCAGAGCAGAAATTACAAAGGCTTATAACAGTGGCGCGGCACGCCTATAGTGGCGCGTGGCGTGCTTGTGCGTGCGGTCACCACTGCCCTAAGGCCGACCCGGCACCTTTTTTACTGCACGACGCTTTTCCATTTGAACATGTTGCGGCTGTTTGAATGACCAAAACACCTTCAAAGGGTCTTGAGACCTGCTCAACTCATCAATCAAGAGCCATAAGACATCTTCAAGGTATTTTTTACCGCCCCTTGGTGCATTCGAAATTCTAAAGGGGTGATTGATGCCATGTTTTTCAAAACTAAAACAATGATTGAAGAGTAAGGTGTTTGAGCAAAATCCAAGGTTTTTGTTGCTATGATTTCCCAAGATTATTTTAGTGAAAGGTGGTTTGTTTGTATCAGTTTCAAAAGGCCTAAAACTGCCTTCAAGAACATTGATAAACCATAACACTGATTGCAAGGAAAAAACATAGTGGTAGAGGTTTTCAAATTGCTCAAGGTGTCCTAACAGTGATGAAACAAAATTAACCTCTGTCAGCAAAATCTAAGGTGAAATAGTGTTTATAAGGTGAAAGCATTGTTTGTAAGGTAAGCACAGTGTTTGTAAGATGAAAACAGTGAGCCTAATTTGAAAAACAGTGGTCATAGTATGAAATGCTTTATCACTTCAAAAGTGTCCTCTTTGAATGGTGAAACAGTGAAAAATAGTACAACCTCCATAGTTCCAAAAAACAGAGTATGCTATGAAGATCTTTTAAATCAATTTGTGGGTGTTTTTGTCTATATTTGTAAGGAAACAGTGAATAGCAGAAGAGTGTTGTTTGGAGGAAGGGTGATTTTGTTTTTTTCTAAACACAAGGAGATCCTTGTTCTAACAAGAAAACATAGATACCTCTTTTCAATACCTTGCCCAAACATAGTAATAAATTGACTGTGTGCTTTTTATTTTGACAAATACTTGTTGTCTGGCATAAAAGAGGAAAAAACAGTGATTTATAAGGAGCACAAAGTTGGTGTTGGGGGACTATTTCAAAAAACATTTGAAGCAGTTTTTCTTGGTCAAACAGTGACTGATATGGAGGACAGAGGTGTGGTTGAAAAAAAAAATTCAAGAGCCATTTGAGATAGCTTGGTTTTTCAAAAAACATTCAAAACAAAATGCCTCCCAGGTAAGACAGTAGGAGTGGCCTTCACAGGAAGTTTGAGCCTGTTTCCACTGAAGAGGTAAATGCTCATCCATCAGTATTGTTTAACTTCCATGAGGCTGGGTGTCTAGATTTTTGTCAAAGGGTGCAGGAGGTGAAAAGCTATTCCCCTTTGACACATATTTGTGCTTTGAGATTTCAAGAGAAGCATTTTCAGCTGGCAAGCCTAGATTTCAAATTCTCTCCAAAGTCCATTTCCAAGACCACCAAAATCCCTTATGTCGGAGAAAAGTGGTTTAAGCAAAGCCACCTAGACTCAGAACAATACAAGCCTTTTCTGAAGCCTGAGCATAGATATTCATGTCCATCCATCTTTCCCTTCTCATATCTATTGACTAGTTATGCCCCCCTCATGAAGATAATCATGAAATACTTCACTTGCGAGGGAAGATTCTCCCGAGTCTATGCTTACCATGTCCGATTGCTCATGCATTTCACGAGAGCCAAATTTTTAAATCTCCCTTTCTTCCTACATAGAAGTATTGAGAAAATGGCCTCAACTATTCAAAAAAACCTCCTTCTCAGTAGTCAACCTGCCTCTTCCATCACTCCCTCATCAAGGTTATCATTCTTCATTAGCTTGAGAAGAAAGAAATCTCTTGGAATACTTTCATTACACATCTGGATTTCGCCATTGTCCCTTCATTTCATACATCTCCTTCACCTTCCACTCACTATCCTTCGCCTTCTTCAAGCAGGACCATTCCCAAGAAGCTCAATTTTCCCATTGAACAAGAAAAAGAGCATGAGTAGGAGGAGGAAGATGATGATGAGTGGCATCATGATGAAACAGAGCAGCAAAGGGAAGAAGAGCACAGTGAGGCAGGGTAGCAAGAGAAAGAAGGGCATGATGAAGAGGAAGATGATGATGAGGAGCATCATGATGAACAGGATGATGATGAACAAGTGCAACATAGTGAGGGTGAGAAGCCAAATGAAGGAGAACAACAACATGATGATGAAAAGGTGCAACACAGTGAGGGTGAGCAGCCTCATGAAGGATAACAACAGCATGATAAAGAGGTGCAACATAGAGAGGAAAGGCAGCCTCATGAAAAAGACAGCAAAGACAAAAATAAAGAGGGAAACCCTCAAAAATAAATGCAAGAGGACAATCAAGGCATCAATGAAGAAACTCAAGACAGTGGCAATAATGATGAACAAAGTAACAAGGGAAAAGAGCCAATAGAGCATGTGCTAGCTGCCTCTCCTAGGCAAGGGGCCATGCTCTCTTTTCCAAAAGTGGCCAAGCCCCGGACATCAAGGAAAAGGGTGCCTAAAGTTGTAACTCCAAATATTACTAGGGCCCTCCGAAGCAAGGGGAAATTTCCCAAGAAGCCCATTGTCGAATTGCCAAAGAGGAGGAAGACTAAAAGAGCCACCCAAAGCAAAGGAAAGGAGAAAGAAGAAAGCATCCATGAAAAGGAAAGGGACTTTGACGTAATTCAAATCCAAAGTGATGATAGTGACAATGAAGCCCGAATCCTAGAAAATCTCTTGATCAATAGAGAAAACCAAATTGAAGCTTTGAGGACTGATCTAGAGAGGGATAGAAAATTTAATCACTTTTTTCAAATTCAAAACAAACAGATGAGTGTCCATATGGCGGTATATGAGACACAGGCCATCAAATACAAAAAAAAGGCCTCCAAGGCACAAGTGAAATTGGAAGAACTCATGGGTGAGTTCGGTGAGAGAGAAGATGAAGATCAGCCCAGGAGAAGAAGGCTAAGAACCATGGGGCTCAAAAGAGACCTTGAGAAACAAAAGGAAGAAGAAGCTGCCCTTCTCCAATCTACCCCTCTTACTACATTGTTCACCCAGGAAATAGAGAAAAATCGAGAAGCATGGCTTGAGAGGGTAAATTATCACTTGGAAAAGAAGTTGGAGAAGGAAAATAGAGACTTGGACCTTCAACGGAGGATGATCGGGCATTATAAGAAGCTCAATCAGTATACCCAGTGGAAATTGAAGGCCACACAGGAAAAACTCAAAGAGGCTCAAAGGAGGCGCCCGTCACCAAAATTGAAGAAAGACACCTCAAAGCTCCAAATTTTGGCCTCATCTTCACAGCATGTTTCTGAAAACCCTTGAGGGTCATGCTCGCCAAAATTGGGCGAAATTCAACAAGTTTTGGTTTTTTGTCATTTTTGAGTTTTTGGCTAAAACTCATGGGCATCGCCATTTTAGTTTGGGGCATCCTCAAAGGATGAAAATGGTATCATTGGATGCCATAATTTTAGAGGCATATACTCAACTATTTTTGAGATCATTTGAAGATGATTTTCTCCCACAAAACGACGAAAACACTCACTTTCTCCACACTCTACCCCATTTATCAGCAAGGCCTATTTTTTGGGTTTTTACACAGGTCTATTTTTGGAGGACTTCCAGTGGTCATTTTGGAGAAAAATAAGCATTTTCAGAAAATATACATTCATATCTTTCCAACAAGCCCTCACGGGCCTTGTTTCGACATCAGGAAGGCATCTAAAGGCTGTCCGCAAGACAGAGTACTTTTTGCTGATGTATTTCTTAAGTATTTTTGTGAAAAATGTACTTTTCAAAAGTGACTTTTCCTCATGTGCGTTTAGCTATTTTTGGGCATGGCTGATTAGGAAAAGTCAATTTATTTTCCTTTTTTAGCATTTTTGAGATATTTTATTAGATATTTTGTGCCTTGGGCTTTGCAAAGCCTCAAGGACAAAATCAGATATTTTGGATAGGCCAATGAGATTGCAAATTGAACTAGGAGGTTTTCCTCACTTTGGCCTATATGTTCCAAAGGATTTCATTGTAAAACAAAGCTGAAATTGATGAATAGAAGCAATATATGGTCATACAAGCTTGGAAGAAACACTTGTCTCATGCTTTTGGATAGTTTCTTGGATGTTTTTGGATGATGAAAGAGGATTGTTGTTGGATTCCATGACTCAGTAAAATGGTATAGTGTCTCTCTCTCTGTTTTGTTTCTTAGTTTTCATTCATAATTCCATGTTCTTGCTTGCTATAAGACAATAGAGAATAGATTTGAGACATGCCCTTGGAGGCACCTCAAATTTCCTGTTTCTTATATAGCTTCTATGTTTTCTTCATTCTTAGTCATATTAAAGAATCCTTGATTGCTCTTTAATAACTGAAGAATATTGTTTGCTTGTTTCATTTATGGTTTTATGCATGCTAAGTATGATTCACGGTATGCCTTGCTTACTCATGGCTAGTTATAGCTCCACCTCTGAAACCTCTCCTTGATTGATTAGATTGTCTTTTTTTGAACCAATGAGGTCTTGTACTGATCTTTCCCTTTGCCTAAAACTATGAAATCTTGATTCAAAGTGCCCAATAGCATGAAAAACTATGTTTAGGAATTCCTTCATAGTGATTTGAGTTGTTTTTTTGTCTTAAATGTATTTCTCCAAAGTCTGATAGCCATTTCCTAAAGTTAGAGAGTCATATATCTCTATGCATGGCTTGAATGTTATTTCTATGCATTGATCAGTTTATAGTTACATTTCTCATGATTAATGGTTAGCCTACCATGTCTATGTCAGCTATTAAACTATTTATGTTTGAAATCCTTTGTTCTTCACAAGTTTAATGTCCATCTCACTCTATTTTTCCCAAAGATCCATTTTACCTCGTTCAAATTGGCCCTTCAACAACCTTGTATCACCACCTGAAAGCTTTCTTGACCTTTTCGACCCCATAGCCCAGTTGATCTGACATATTTTTAACTATCTTATGTCTTTGATCAGTTCACCCCTCACAACCTAAAAACCAAAACCAAAAACATACTTCATCACTAGCCTAAAATCAAGAACACAATAAGCAAACACACATATATCCCTTACAAAAATAGAGAGAGCCCTCTCTGAGTCTAGGAAGGCTAGGTCCTTGGGCTCCAAAGACTGGTTTGATATTACACTGTCATTTGGCTTTCCAATCAGCCAAATCATGGGACCCCAACATAATGGCGATCACGGTGGGACTCTGAGTAACAAACAAACTTAGATTCCCTAAACATTCCAGCAGCCTTAAGAATACTATCTGATTGACTTATCCCACCGCTCACTAACATAATGGCGATCATGGTGGGACTTTGAGTCAAAACATCCTTGGTATCCCTTATGAGCTCTCAAAATCTCAGTCAAAATTAGAAAACTTAGGTATTTTCTGAAGAGTAGAAAATAGCTCTTTCACCATCTTAGCAAAATGGTGATTCAGTTATAGGAAACTCTTCCAAACCTCAGGGCTACATATAGGAAGCTCAGAAAACCCCAAAATATATCTAGATTGGTGTTTATCAGTATTAGTGGTGGACCATACACATATACTCTCAAAACAACTAAAAATCCACCTAGCGACTCCACTAAGCCTTACTACTTTACTAAATTTTAGAATACCTTCCATTTAGCCACCTCATCGCCAGCCTAACTTAATGGCGATCACGGTGGGACTAACTAAGTACATAACAGTCTAGAAAACTCTTGTAGATTCATTAGTCTTTAAAAACTTAAACAGGCAAGTAGTCCATAGAATCATTTAGAGTAAACTTTTTTTGTTTTCACCACCCTAGCAAAGTGATGAAACATGTTTAGAACACTCTAATAAACCAGCACATAAAAACTCAAAAAACCCCAAAACATTCCCAGATTGGCTTTTCCCTAGTTATTGGTGGTGGACCATAACTACATCTTTACAAAAACAACCAAGTTCCACCTGGCGACTCCACTAGCATCCAGTAGGCCTTAAAACTCCATAAAAACCAAAAAAAATCATAAACCATACCTTTCTGTTGACCCATCCTTTCCAAAAACTTAAAACTTATGGTGCAAAATCTGTAATCAGTGAAAAACTAAGTATAACTTAGCGATTCAGAAGACTTCACCTAAAGATAGGAGATAAACATAAATAATCTTGCAAATAAAACCATTATCTTGTCCAGATAGCCTAGAAAACTTCTCAAACCAAGTGAATCAATCTTCCTTGCAAGTCCTCATCTCAAAGTTTGCTAGAAAATTTTTTCCCGAAATCATCTTTGACAGTGTTGGTGGTGGACCATAGTTCTCACAGAAATCCACCTGGCGACTCCACTAGTCCATCCTTTTGTTTTGACCATCCTTCACATTAGTAAACCCCTAAAGAGGCAATCCATCTGAAACAATCACAAATACCATCCTCTCTAAACTCTAGGTTATAAATCTAGCTTCACGAAGAATCAACACCAGATCTCATTCAGACCCAAATCCCCCTATCATAGTAGATGACCCAGAGAAGATTTTGTGGCAAGCTTCCGAAACTGGCAATTTAGCTACCGATAGGTCCATCCAAAAAGCAAGATCAGTACCTGAGCACCTCACAACTTTGCAGGATTCCCCATTTGACTTAAAATCATCAAAAACCATTTTTAGAAGCAGGTCACAAAGTAAGGTAAACTTTGACGATCTTGAGCCCCTAGATCTGCCATGGAGTCCTAGTAGAGAAGCCTCGCCTACTACACCTCCTGACATTCAGCTTCTCCATCACTTTGGCTCCTACCATCCCAGATCTGCTCAAAATCATATCACTAGTCCAAGTACATCCACCACACCCATCCAAATCACTACTGTTCAAATCACCTCATCTCATCCTACAAGCCCTCATTTTGTACATCATCCATGAGCTCCTACCATGGCAGCCTGGTATGCACCCTTGGTGTTGCCACACCCTTTAGCTCCCTTACAAAATGACTATTAATCCAAAATCCCGAACTTTACCAGAGTTGAGACTACCACAGCTCAACAACATGTAGATAGAATTAGCGATGCCTTTGAATACATGGAAATAGAAGATGAGACCATCAGAATGACGATGTTCACCCAAAGCCTGGGCGGAGAACCCAAAAAATGGTTTAAGAGCTTAACTCCAAACAGCATCCATGATCTCCCATAACTCTACCAAACCTTCATAAATAAGTGGGAAATCAGAAAGAACCCCATTCAAATCTTGTCAGAATATAACAATCTAAAATGGGAAAATGGGGAAAGCATCCAGGGATACTGCACTAGGTTCAACATTGTGTATAACACCCTCCCACCTCACTTCAAACCTCCACTTTGCTCAGCCTTAGCAAAGTTCCCTGAAGGCTTTGACCCAGACATGACTTATCAACTAAGAGACAAGGACCCCCCTACCTTAGAGGAAATGGAAAAAGTGACCATAAGCGCAGAAGCCAGCTTAGCAGAAAAGAGAGCTAGGACTAGATCAGAAAGGAAAGTCACATACCGGGATGAGGTATCCACTTCAGCCCCTTCCTTAGATCCTAGAATAGATGACTTGGTTAGATCTATGGCAAAAATGTGGGAAAATATGAGTGAAAAGACACATCTTAGGGACAACCAGCCAAACCCTCCAAACAGAAATCGAAACCAAAATTATAGGCGGGAACAGCCTCAAAACAAACCAAGGGAAAATGACCAACAAATTAGGCCACCCTTTAATGAAAATTATGTGGAAGAAGATGAAAGGGATACAAAACCCATTGATGAAAATCATTTGAACCTTATAGGTTCTGATAACGAGAGTGAGGTTGACCTCACAGAATAAGAACAAGCATTTTTCTCTCTGAATCAAGATGAAACCAACTATGAAGATCCCGAAGATCCTACCATATATTTTCAGAATACCATAATAGAAGCTCACAGGCAGTATGACCTTAGAAGCAGAAAAAACCAAGACAACTCCAAGAAAGGTAGCTCAGACACTGTTAAAACCCCTGATACCATCCTTAAAAAGGAAGTGGATAACAACAAAATCATGGTCAAGAAAACTAACCAAAACAAAGATAAAGCTATTCAAACAAGTCTTGGCTCAGATGCTCCTAGTACCTCCACAAAGATTCCCGAGATGGCCGTGTCAAACAAAATCCCGAAACAAAGTCAACAAACTCAGAACATAGAGAAATTCATGGCTGAAAAAGTTGAAGCAAACCTGTCTAAACTACAAGCACCCTTCAGTTTTGAGGGAGAAATCGCCAAAATAAAGATTACCATGCCTCTCACTGAACTTATCACCCAAAGCTCTTATAAATCCCAAGTGTTAAAGGTCTTGAATATAGGAAATGATGCAAACACCCTTAATGTAGTTGATGACACCCCTGAAGTGTTGTTTGGTCCGAAAATAGAAGGGAAATTCCAAGAAGGAACCACTCTTCCCTTTTACATCAGTTTTAATATCCATGACCAAATCTTACACAATGCCATGCTAGACTCCAGAGCCTCACATAATCTCATGCCAAAGGTTGTGATGGAAATATTAGGCCTAGAAATCACAAGAACATATAAAGACTTATATTCATTTGATTCGAGTAGAGTCAAATGTCTAGGCTTGATCAAAGATCTTTATTTCAGTTTGGCCCAAGTACCTGCAAAACACCTGATCATTGATATAGTGGTATGAGACATCCCTCCCAAGTATGGAATGCTTTTATCTAGGTCTTGGGGAGCTAAGCTTCAATGGAATATTCAACTTGATATGTCCTACGCCACTATTCCTGTATTTGACCAAACTAGAATACTCTATTGGGAATCACACATGAAATATATGATCAGCAGCCAAGAAAGGCCAGATAACATCCCGATGTACTCCTTGCATTATGATCTGAACTCGTTCATTTTACACACTGATGAGGACATTGAAGAACAGTCAGAAGGATTTGAAACAAACTTAGACCCACCACATCAGCTGCCCCAAGTTCTCTATGATGAAATAGACACTCAAAATTATCATGATCATGAGCAGCTATGTCTTGAGGAAAGAGATTTTGTTCCTTTTGAAACAAGGATAGAGCAAGAAGCACAAACCATTATGTACTATCAAGAAAATTGCTCAAACCTTAGGCAAACATTAGCATTAACATCAGGAGACTTTTTCAGAGTAGAGGCATTAGAAGACTTACATATCACAAACCTCTTTGGAAATCAAGCGCAGGGGAGCTTAATGTTCTTACCATACCTTTAATATTTACTAGTACATAACTCTACCCCTTCAAATGAAACCTTGACTATAGCCATAACAGCTCAAAATCCAGAAAAAATGCCTGATAAAATTCTTATGAAAGGATATGATGACTGCAATCCAAATATACCTGAGTTACTTGAACTGGCTAACATCCTGTCACTCCACCAAAGACTTAGAACTGCTAGAATTTGCAATCTTGTTCAAAATACAACTTCATATAGAGAAAATAGTGAGAAACACTATGCCACTGCCATCACTCCTAGAAACAACTTCGACAAAATAAAATACAAAAATCTGAACCAAACAGTAATATTCAAAGATAAAATAGTTGGTCATAGGATCTGTTTTGATTTTAGAAACACTAATACACACCCTTGTGACATAAATTTTATCCTTCCTACCCAATACCATGATATACCAATGATAAGTGCTTTTAATAATGTCTTTTCAAGATGATGTTTCAGGTTATAGCCAAATAATTCCTTTGCAAAGCAGAGCGCTCCAAGAATTTTTCAAGTATGCTGGAAGTAGTTCCATTTTCAAACCTAGAATTGCAAAACCACCAGATATCAAAAGCATGCTCCTAAAAGCCATGTTTCCAGTTCTAAATTTCTGCATTCTAACATACCTTTATGATGTCATCATATACTTCAAAAATGACAAAGAATATCTGCACTATTTGAAAAAGATGTACAACAAAAGGAGTGGAAATTAGAGGTATAAAGAGGTACAGCAGGAAGATATGGGGTTGTTTAGAGATTCAAGCATGAATCCTTATGTCATGCTTGAAAGAGAAAAATTTCCAAATTTTTCTTTTCAAGAGCTGAGTGGACCAAGAGTGGTAGGAGATCCTTATGAAGATAAGATGCTTAAGTTTCACCATTTCCAAGATTTCTGAGTCAAAACTTTTTCAATCATTGTATATACCATTGTTTGAAAAAAAAATAAAAAAAAAATAGAAAAATAGAAAAAGAGGGTGGTTTGAAAAATAGAAAGAAAGCTCCATGTTAAAAAAATAGTCATTTTGAAAGCGCGCAAGCCTAAATGCCGCTACTAGTGCTAAAATGTCTTGTTAAGTTATCTAGCCTAATCATAACTGGACATGTTTTAAATTTATTTGCTGATAAGTTAGTGAGAGAAAAGATAGTCAACATTGTGTAAGCTTGAATTATCAAAGAGAGTAGATTAGGAAAAGATACTGGTTCCGCATGCTCAAAACAAAACCAAAGAGGAAAGCAGGGATGAAAAAAAAACTATGCATCCTAGCCCTGATTTTCTAGATTTCACTTTATGCAAAATAATATTTGTGTGCAGCTTGTCTTTCATGCCACAAGTACATGAAAAATCAGATTGTCTAATCCTGATTTAGTCATTTTTCAATTTCATGTTTTATATTAGAGAATAAAATCCTGTCAAACAACTTAACCTTGACAGTCGATCTAGCATAGGTAGAGAAATGAAGGAGTTCATTAGCTTAATCTGAACTCCCGGCGGATATAAGTGTAGAACTAGATAGTTTCATTTGTCAAAAATATTATGCCAAAGGGTTGCTAGTCCAAATGCACCCTAAAGAAGAAAAAATGTTAGGAAATATAGTGGGGTAAGTAGAAATATCATTGATGCTAATCATGCTGTCAATTTTCAGAAATAGCATCAAGGAAGAAAGAAATTTGCGCCAATGGATAAAGGCACTGGTCTTCAAATAACCGAGATCTGAAATTCTGGACACCTCCTGAAAAGGAGCTGCCCTCCCCAAATGGATCCACTGTTAGTCATAAGTATTTTTCACCTATTGATTATGACTAGTTGTTAAAGCCAAATTTTCTAGCAGCTGATCTCAAATTTGCCAGCTGGAAAACACCCATAAACATTTTTGCCCTCCTACCTTTTTCAATTAGCGCATGATGAGATAAAATCTAATTGTCAATCCCTATCCAGCCTCAGTCATACAAACTTGTCCATTATCTCCAAAGATAATACTCCAAATCTGTCCAAGAAGTCTCCCCTATGTTAGGTAGTGGCACTTTAGGCGATTTTTCCTTGGAAAACTATCCTAAAGCCAAAATAACCTCTATATTATATCAACCAGTCCTAGATGACCTTCCTATTTTGCAAATAAAGCTTGATTACACCCTTAAGTCGCGCCACTAACAAACCTTGATGTCTCAACAGTGCATATGCCATAGGTCAAACTGATATTAGGTGGATTTATAGTGTTTCAATGTCTTTTTCAAAGAGCAGAAGTATACTAGTGTTTCAGAAGATAGTATTAAACTCAACATGAGAAGATAGCTGCTTCTCATGTGGTTTTGAGCCTAGGATGCAAGTATTGGAAAGAGAGTTATTTCAATAGGCTCCTGCAAACACAGTCAAAGGTTAGTGACTTATGAATAACAAGAAATACTCTACATATACTGGCCAGGCTGCCTCTAATTGTCTAAAGATGCATAAAGGTATTTTAACAGTAGGATTATATGTCTCAGAGAAATTCCCTTCATGGCATATTGTCAATTTGTCACTTTTATTTGCTTAAGCATGAATTGTCAGCAAAAGAAAATATAACACTGTTTGAAAGCAGATGAAATGGCATCACTGAGAAAACCTCCTCCATACATGAGCAGAGGGTTGAAAGACTGAGAAAATATCCTCCATACATGAGCAGATGGTCAGGTCATTGGTTGAAAACCACCTTCATTTTACAAGCAGAGGGTTTGGCAATGTGATAAAGGCCTCCTTCATCTAATAAGCAGAGGGCTAAGAACAGAGGTATGGCCTCATTTAAACGGCACAAAGCTAACAATGATGAAAACTGTCTGAAGAACTTTTTTAACACCTTGTCTCCAATAGATGAAGACCACTAACACAGCAGTGGTGTTTCAAAGATTGATTATAGGTTTCTCTGATTGAAAATTAGGTTTTAAGTGTAGTGTGAAAGAAACTGAAGGCTTATGGATAGAAAAATGGTGTTAAAAACAGAGGGAAAGAAGTGGTACTGTAATAATCAAAGAGGTGTGACTTGTCTCCTATCAGAGATCTCCTTCAAAGGCAATCTGGAGCCAAAATGAACAAACCCTGCTATGGTATGTAATTTCATTAAGAGTTTCCAAAGATCCCTCTCCTTGATCAATAGGCTTGAAATCTTGGAGCAGGGTTTTCCTCTAAAAGACAGAGTTGAAATTAGTGGAAATCCATTCCAGGTTTATGAGTTGAGAGCTGGGTTAAACATAAGCCAAAGAGTGATGTTGATGATTCAAAGAAGTTTTGCTCTTCCTATCCATGAAGATATTTTTCAAAAAACTCATCAAAATGGACAAGAAGGTAACCTAAGCCTGGTTTCTGAAGGAGGCTTTGCAAATAGACACATAGGTTCATCAATTGGAAGAAAGGATATGACAAGTGTTTTGAATTTACAAAAAACACTCAAAGTAAATGAAGCATGCCACTGTCACAAACAAAGGCTTTTTCCATATGAAAACATGTAAATTACCTTGCTGTTGCATTTGATTGTAGGAGGGGTTTTTAAGGGAGTTCATTTTGATAAACAGATGATGGTAAAACCTAGGTGAATGAAACTGAGTTTTCAACCACAGTCAAAGAGGAATATCATGCAGATGATGCATCTATAATCATCAACATGGTTTTGAACAAGTTTTCTTTTAAGGGACAGATATAGGCAAATAGTGAAAAATATTTTAGCCTTGAGATGATTTCTTCACTTAGGAAAAATTCATATTTATGAAAACCTTCAAGCAGCCCCCATAGCACTTTATTATCAACATAAATTGGATATGGGCCCCTTTGGCGTTTTAAAAGTCATTTGAGTTTCGTTATAACAAAGGAATTTTTCAAAGAGGCATTCAAACCCTCACAAAGCAAGTTCAAAATGTTTTTCAACTTTAAAGGGAGTAATTGACCATTGCCAAGTCTCATTGTGCATTTCAAAACTCACCAAGTGCTCCCCTGGCTGTTCACCGGACCAAGCAAGACATTTTGAGCCATTTGCAGAGTTTTTAGAGGCTTAAAGCCTGCGCGGCGTGCCTGGAAAAGCACGCGGCGCTTTCAGAGTAGAAATTACAAAGGCTTATAACGGTGGCACGGCGCGCCTATAGTGGTGGGCGGCATGCCTGTGCGTGTGGTCACCACTGCCCGAAGGCCGACCTAACACCTTTTTTACTGCACGGCGATTTTCCATTTGAACGTGTCGTGCCTGTTTGAACGACCAAAACACCTTCAAAGGGTCTTGAGACCTACTCAACTCATCAAGCAAGAGCCATAAGCCATCTTCAAGGTATTTTTTACTACCCCTTGGTGCATTCGAAATTCTAAAGGGGTGATTGCTGCCATGTTTTTCAAAACTAAAACAGTGATTGAAGAGTAAGGTGTTTGAGCAAAATCCAAGGTTTTTGTTGCTATGATTGCCCAATATTAGTATAGTGAAAGGTGGTGTGTTTGTATCAGTTTTAAAAGGCCTAAAACTACCTTCAAGAACAATGATAAACCATAACACTGATTGCAAGGAAAAAACACAATGGTAGAGGTTTTCAAATTACTGAAGATGTCCTAACAGTGATAAAACAAAATTAACCTCTATCAGTAAAATTGTTGGAAATATTGTCATTGATGGCAAAGGAATTGGCAAAGAAGGAGCATCTGAAATAGTAACTAGGCAATAGCAGAGAAGAATAGAGGAAGAGTGCATTTACAGAGAGTAGTATCAGTCAAGGAGCAGGGACAAGTAGTGAATTGAAGCAGAGTTGTCCAGAGATAGTGTAGGAATAAAAGGGCCATCGAACAGAAAAAGGTTATAAATTCTCTGTGAATTATATGTATATTCTTGATAGAATTCAATAGGAAGGATAGTTGAGTCCCTGTGGACAATTATGAATCATTGTGAAAGCATGGTCTGTAAACATCATAAGCTCTGAGGAAGGAGTAGATTCGTGAATCTGTATAAGGTAATTTTGAGGAGTATTGATTGAACAAATCGTTATCGATTACATGAATTATTGTTCATTGATACTAGTATCTCTCTCCGTGTAATGCATTGCCGAACATTTTATTGCTAAGGTCATGATACAGTGAGAAATGGGGAATGTATAACCTGATGAAGCAGTGCGTTATAGTATGCGGAGGAGTATTACTATGAAACTCCCTACCGCATGATTGGACCGAACTCTATTGAAATAAACCCAAGTTGTGAACCTGAGTTAAGGGACCAAAAGGAATAGCGTAACCCGACTTAACCATAGGTTGGTCACTGTTCCAAAACCACGAGCGGATTTGCGAGGCCGGATTTCCCATATCGCACCGCCTTTCGGAGATAAGTGGTTTTTTCGAGTTGGGGAGCGATTCCATAGAACGGGCGACACGCGTCCCTATATGACTCCACAAAACCGCTTGTCACTGCGTGCCATCGTGCATTATTGTTCGACCCAGGATGCCCAGCGAAATTGTTGAGCGCCATTGTTCTGGGAAGGAGCCATCAGACGACCATCGCTTAATGAAGATGTGTGAAGATTAACCAAAGTACGAAGTGGGAATTTGATTGGGTCGCTGATCATATATGTGGGCCCAGTTTAAATTATATCAATTGGGCCTTTTCAAATTAATATTTGTGGGTTTAACCAAGGTTGTTTAAATTAAATATAAATTATGACGAAAAGCGATTGGGCCATCATTTTTACTCCAAAGTTGGTGGAACGTATAAACCTGGGGGTCGACATATGAAGGTCTATGAAGTATTCTTAGGTTTTTTCTTTACTAAAGGAGAAATTTGGATTAATATCTCAATCTCAGATTGAGATATTAAAAATCCTTAGTTTAATTAATTGCCTGACCAAGAAAATAGAACAATGAGAAGTTGTTTGGGGTTTGGGTAGACCCTGCTGGATTATCTAATTGATCCAGTCCAGGAATACCATCAGCGGTTTGGTGGTTTTGACTCATGGCTTTAATAAAGGCAAAAACTATATAAGGAGAGGAGGATTATAGTACAAGGTGTGCATGAAGAGGGGTTGATAACGAATAAATCTCTTTAAGAGATATCTGTATGATTGAACTTTCATAGATCTGAATCTACGATGCACCTGTGGATATGATGAAGGTTCAAGATCTCTAGATCTAGAAATGATGAATCTCTTGGAAGATCTGAAAAAGAGATGATGAAGACCTGCTGTAAGTCTGATGTACAAATTGAAGAAATTTGGTGGATCTGAGGGTTGAAGCCTTCAGTATGAGAGTGGAAGTTTTCTGCCAGTAGAAGTTGGTGTTAAAATCAGGGGGTTGGATCTCCCTTCCAGTATTGACTGGAGAACGAGAGAAGGTTGTAGCCTTCTACAGGTTGGTGCCTGTGTGCTGGTATAAGTCTGTGCCATTACAAAATTGTAAGATGTTTTCTTTATAATAAATATTGAAGACATAGACGGCAGCAGTGGTGGTTTTCTCCCGAATTTGGTTTCCACCTTAAATACTGGTGTTCATATGTGTTTCTTATGTTTGATGGTTTGTTCTGTTATTTCTGTTGATGCTTACTGCTTACTAAACATCTGATGAATGAATGATGCAATGATCTAAGTAAAGACATAATAACATCTCTAGACATACAAGTTGGATTCAGAAAAGTAGCATATGGTTTTAAGAGAAAGAAAAAGTAAAATTTTTTGAGTCAGCTCTAAATACTGATTCACGCCCCCTCCCTCTCAGTATTTTTCCGAACAATTGGTATCAGAGGAGGTCCTTCTGAAAAATCTTAGCCGCTAGAAGGAAGATCAATCAAGATAAGAAATCAAGATGGAACAACATCTATCAGGCCTCCGCTCTTCAATAGAAACAATTTAATCTTCTGGAAAACAAGGATGAGATCCTATCTTCAGTCTCTGGGAGCATATTTATGGGCTATTGTTGAAGGAGGATATCAATATCCAGTCGCAGTACCAACAGATCCAACGGAAAGAAAGAATTACGAAACAAATGCAAAAGTGGTCAATGCTCTATTGGGAAGTCTAACTGAATCAGAATTTGTCAAAGTCATGCAGTTGAATACAGCAAAGGCCATATGGGACAAAATCATTCTAAGTTATGAAGGTGATGCAAAGGTAAAAAGTGTTAAACTCCAAACTCTTAGAATTCAATATGAGAATCTAAAAATGCATAATGAGGAGAGCATTGCCAATTTCTTTTTACGTCTTGATGATATTGTAAATCGTATGAGAAATTTGGGAGAAAAAATAACCGAATCTACTTTGGTTGAGAAATTTTTAAGATCACTAACGACAAAATTTGAGTCAAAAGTTGCTGCTCTTGAAGAAAAACAAGATCTTCAAAATCTTACTGTGGTGCAACTTCATGGCATACTAACTGCATATGAAATGAGAAGAGGAGGAACATCTAAAGTCAAAGAAGCCATCTTTAGAGCTTCTACAAAAGGGAAATAAGTACAAGAAACAGAAGGATCAAGGTATATCTCAGAAGAAGATGAGGTAAATTTTGTAAAGAAACTCCAACTTGGTACAGGACGGTTTAGAGGTAAGCTTCCTTTCAAATGTTTTGCTTGTGGAAGAGTTGGTCATTATGCTGCTAAGTGTTCTCACAAAGAAACACATGAAAAAGGAAAGGAAGTAGCAAGAAGGAATAAAAACCGGTTTAGCACTAGAAAAAGTTACTATACTCATGAAGACAGTGATGGGTTATCTGACAGTGAGGAAGAATGTGAACAAGATCTTAGACTTCTCATGGCATTTGAAAAGGAATATAGAGAAGAAAAAGATACTTTTATGGATGCTTTAGAGGACAATGATTTTCTTGATGAATTCAATCAACTCAAAATATTCTTAGAAGAAAGTAAAAGATGCTTAGAAGAAAGTAAAATATCCATAGAAACTCTAAAAAATCAGCTTGAAGAAAAGGAGAAACACAATGAGAAATTAGAATGTGAAATAGTAAGTCTAAGAAAAGAAATTGAGAAAGTGAAGACTTTGAATCTTAGATTTGCTAAAGGATCTGAAACCTTAGATGAGATTATCAAGGTACAACGTTCTCCTTTTATAAAGACAGGTCTTGGATATATTGTAGAATCTTCTCAGACTTCAACACCAAACTATCTAAAAGCAGCTACAGCCAGTATACAACATTTTGCCACTCAGCAAGGGAATAAAGAATATTCATAGGTAAATCATGACCAGCTCAATTCAAAGAACACTAACAAGAATACTTTTCAAAGAAACACCAACCAAATGGTAAATTCAAGTAGAATATTTCATGATCGCAGAAAATTCTTCTTCAATGGACAATGTTTCTCATGTCACAATTTTGGTCATAAAGCTGTTCAATGTGTTGCATACAAAACCATTATGACAAGAGAAGCAAGAAAGAAAAAGAGGGATATTGGAACAAAGAAGAATACCTATAACAACTTTTCTCCTCTTCAAAATGAAGTTGAATGTGCTTATTGCAATAACTTTGGCCATGAAGAATCTGAATGTAGGAGAAAAATCCAGCCAAAAGAGCAATTTCCTTCAAGCTCCAAAGTGTGGAAAAAGAAGGAATTACAGGTTGAAAATTGTGGCATAGATTTATTTGCAGAAGGTGAAGAAAATCAATGGTACATTGACAGTGGATGCTCTAAACACATGACAGGTGAAAAAAACAAACTTCTTGCATATAGTGCTCTAGAAAAGGAGAAGAATGTTACATTTGGAAATGATACTCCTGTTGTTATTAAGGGAAAAGGGTCTATTTTTTTAAAATAAAAGGTGAAATATAATAATGTCATCTATGTAGATGGATTAAAGCATAATCTATTAAGTGTAAGTCAAATGTGTGATCAAGGAACTGAAGTTGTATTTAGTTCAAAAGAATGTGTGGTACGTGATCTTGATACAGGTAAAAAAATTATAAAAGGAAACAGAACTCCAAGCAATTTGTATGTATTAAATAATTGCAAAGAACAATGTTACTTGAGTAAATCTTCAGAAAACTGGCTATGGCATAGAAGGTTGGGGCATCTGAGCTTCTCTCAAATCAACAAATCAAGCAGACTCAAAGCTATTTGTGATCTTCCCAATATCACTCTACCTAAAAGTATCATATGCAAATCTTGCCAATTCGATAAGCAAACTAGAGTGCAATTTAATGCCAAGGAAGGATCATCAAGTAAGCCTCTTGAACTTATTCATACTGACATATGTGAACCTGTGAGGAAAAAGTCATCACGTGGTGAACAATACTATATCTTATTTATTGATGATTTCTCTAGAATGTGTTGGATTGGGTTGCTTAAACACAAAGATGAAGCATTTGAGAAATTTCAGATCTTCAAAGCACTAGTTGAAAATGAATTATATCTAAAAATCAAGTGTCTTAGATTTGATCGGGGAGGATAATATACATTAGATGAATTCCTTGAATTTTGTGAGCAACATGGTATAAAAAGACATTTTTCAGTAGTAGGTACTCCACAACAAAATGGAGTAGCAGAAAGAATGAATAGAACAGTTCAACAAATGGCTAGAGCCATGCTTGATGATTCCGGAACACCTGATACATTTTGGGGAGAAGCAGTACATACAACGGTAAATATTCTTAACAAGGCACATGTTCATGTAAATAGTGATAAAAATCCATATGAACTATGGTATGGTAATCCTCCCTCTGTGAAGCATTTTAGAGTTTTTGGAAGAAAATGTTTTATCAAAAATAATGATGAAAAACTTGGCAAGTTTGAACCCAGAGCAGATGAAGGAATACTTCTTGGTTACTCCTCTAGAAGTAGAGGATATAAATGTTACAATAAAAGACTTCGGAAGATTGTTGAATGTATTGATGTTGTTATTGATGAGTCTCCTGCAGCACCAAAAGAAGAAAAACAAACAACAGAAGATGATGATGACATATATCCTTCTACATCAAATGGGAATGATGTAGATAGTGAAACCAATGAATAACCTGAAGATGATTTATCTGAAAAGGCTCCATCCAGATATGTTCAAAAGAATCATCCAGAATCTTAAATTTTGGGAGAAAAGGGATCAGGTGTACAAACAAGAAGGACTCTTGTAGGATCTTCTAGCTATCTGGCATTTCTATCCACTATTGAACCACACAATGTCAATCAAGCTAGCAAAGATGAATGTTGGATTCAAGCCATGAATGAAGAGCTTGATCAAATTGAAAAGAATCACACTTGGGAATTAGTACCAAGACCTCATGACAAAAATGTCATTGAAACTAAATGGATATTCAAAAACAAGTTAAATGAGAATGGGGATGTTATAAGAAATAAAGCTAGACTTGTTTGCAAGGGGTATGCTCAACAAGAAGGTATAGACTTTGAAGAAACTTTTGCTCCTGTAGCTAGACTTGAAACCATAAGAATGTTTCTTGCTTTTTCAAGCTTCCAACAAATCAAAGTTTATCAAATGGATGTTAAGTCTACTTTTCTCAATGGAGATCTAGAAGAATAAGTTTATATATAACAACAATAAGGATTCATTTTGGGAAATGATGAAAATCTTGTTTGTATACTTAAAAAGGCTCTATATGGTCTCAAACAAGCTCCAAGGGCATGGTATTATCGTCTTGAAAAATATCTTCATCAACAAGGATTTTCAAAGGGGTCTACTGATAGCAACTTATACACAAAAATTGAAAATCATAAACTATTGATTGTGGTTGTATATGTTGATGATATCATTTTTGGAAGTAATGAAGAGTCTATGAGTCAGAAATTTGCTTCTGATATGCAGCAATAATTTGAAATGTCTTTACTTGGGGAACTAACATTCTTTCTTGGCTTGCAAGTGCAACAAGCAACAGATGGCATATTCTTATCTCAAACAAAATATCCTAAGCAAATTCTGAAGAAGTATGGTATGGAAGAGTGAAAACCTGTAAGTAAACCAATGGTAACCGGATGTAATCTCAGTTCTCATGATGATTCTCCCACAGTGAATCAACCAGAATACAGATCTATGAAAAGAAGTATACTTTATCTCACTGGGACTAGACCAGACATTATGCATGCAGTTGGAATTGTTGGACGATTCCAAGCTAATCCAAAAGAGTCTCACCTTCAGGCCATCAAAAGAATATTCAAATATCTACAAGGAACTCAAGAATTTGGACTTTGGTATCCAAAGAATGATGATCTCACTCTTCATGCTTAGACTGATGCAGATTGGGCTGGAAATGTTGATGATCGAAAAAGCACTAGTAGTGGTGCATTCTACATGGGGCCCTGGTTAGTATCTTGGTTTAGCAAGAAACAAAGCTCTATTGCCTTATCTACAGCAGAAGCAGAATATGTGGTTGCCGCATCATGTTGCACTCAACTTCTCTGGATGATGCAAACCTTACAAGACTTTCAAATCAAATGTTCACCTCCTATATCCATTATGTGTGATAATACAAGTTCCACAAGTATCTCAAAGAATCTTGTTATTCATTCCAAGACCAAGCACATTCCCATCAAATATCACTTCTTACGTGAACAAGTGCTTGAACAAAAGGTGAAATTGAAGTATGTTCCCTCCAAAGAACAAGTTGTTGATATATTTACCAAACCTCTACCCAAGGAAGCATTCAAATATCTCAGACAAAAGCTGGGAGTAGTCTCTGCCATGCAAAATATCAGATCTACTTAAATACAGAAGATTAAAATGGATATGCGGAGTTCCTGCAGGAAAACCATGTATGGGCATTTGCTGACAAAATTTTTCTGGGTCAGCATTCTTCAGCACAGCTGCGGTGCTGATGGGTATCTCTGGATGCACAGGTTAAGGGGGAGCATTGGTCATGTCGAAAGGATGCATTTTTGGCATTCTAATTATTTGTTGTAGTCTGATCTCATGCTTGAGAATTTCTGATCTTGATTGTATAAGTCATTTATGTTATTTCATTAACTATTATGTTTAAAGATGCAGCATGATCTCAGGGGGAGCATGGTATTGTCAGTACAAAGGATATTGATCAACCCTTTGCCATTGATGTCAAAGGGGGAGGAAAAACAAAGAGGGGTTTCTATAAGACAAACAGAGGAAGAGTATTTCCATCAATGCCAAAGGGGGAGATTGTTGGAAATATTATCATTGATGGCAAAGGAATTGGAAAAGAAGGAGCATCTGAAACAGTAGCTAGGCAGTAGCAGAGAATAACAGAGGAAGAGTGCATTTACAGAGAGAATTATCAGTCAAGGAGAAGGGACAAGCAGTGAATTGAAGCAGAGTTGTCCAGAGATAGTGTAGGAAGAAAAAGGCCATCGAACAGAAAAAGGTTCTAAATTCTCTGTGAATTATATGTATATTCTTGATAGAATTCAGTAGGAAGGATAGTTGAGTCCCTGTGGAAAATTATGAATCATTGTGAAAGCATGGTCTGTAAACATCATAAGCTCTGAGGAAGGAGTAGATTCGTGAATCTGTATAAGGTAATTTTGAGGAGTATTGATTGGACAAATTGTTATCGATTACACGAATTATTGTTCATTGATACTAGTATCTCTCTCCATGTAATGCATTGCCGAACATTTGATTGCTAAGGTCATGATACATTGAGCAATGGGGAATGTATAACGTGATGAAGCAACGCGTTATAGTATGTGGAGGAGTATTACTATGAAACTCCCTACCGCATGATTGGACTGAACTCTATTGAAATAAACCCAAGTTGTGAACCTGAGTTAAGGGACCAAAATGAATAGCGTAACCCAACTTAACCATAGGTTGGTCACTGTTCCAAAACCATGAGCGGATTTGCGAGGCCGGATTGCCCATATCGCACCGCCTTTCGGAGATAAGTGGTTTTTTCGAGTTGGGGAGCGATTCCATAGAACGAGCGACACGCATCCCTGTACGACTCCACAAAACCGCTTGTCACTGTGCGCCATCACGCGTTATTGTTCGACCCAGGATGCCCAGCGAAATTGTTGAGTGCCGTTGATCTAGGAAGGAGTCATTGGACAGCCATCTCTTGATGAAGATGTGTGAATATTAACCAAAGTACGGAGCGGGAATTTGATTAGGTCGCTGATCATATATGTGGGCCCAGTTTAAATTATATTAATTGGGCCTTTTCAAATTAATATTTGTGGGTTTAACTGAGGTTGTTTAAATTAAATATAAATTATGATGAAAAGCGATTGGGCCATCATTTTTACTCCAAATTTGGTGGAACGTATAAACCTAGGGGTCAACATATGAAGGTCTACGAAGTATGCTGAGGGTTTTTTTTTACTAAAGGAGAAATTTGGATTAATAACTCAATCTCATATTGAGATATTAAAAAGCCTTATTTTAATTAATTGCCTGACCAAGAAAATAGAACAATGAGAAGTTGTTTGGGGTTTGGGTAGACCCCGCTGGATTATCTAATTGATCCAATCCAGAAATACCATCAGCGGTTTGGTGGTTTTTACTCATGGTTTTAATAAAGGAAAAAACTATATAAGGAGAGGAGGATTATAGTACAAGGTGTGCATGAAGAGGGGTTGATAACGAATAAATATCTTTAAGAGATATCTGTATGATTGAACTTTGATAGATCTGAATCTACGATGCACCTGTGGATATGATGAAGGTTCAAGATCTCTAGTTCTAGAAATGATGAATCTCTAGGAAGATCTGCAAAAGAAATGATGAAGACCTGCTGCAAGTCTGATGTACAAATTGAAGAAATTTGGTGGATTTGAGGGTTGAAGCCTTCAGTATGAGAGTGGAAGTTTTTTGCCAGTAGAAGCTGGTGTTAAAATCAAGGGGTTGGAGCTCCCTTCCAGTATTGACTGGAGAATGAGAGAAGGTTGTAGCCTTCTACAGGTTGGTGCCTGCGTGCTGGTATAAATTTGCGCCAATACAAAATTGTAAGATGTTTTCTTTATAATAAATATTGAAGACAAAGACGTCAGCAGCGGTGGTTTTCTCCCTAATTGGGTTTCCACCTTAAATATTGGTGTTCATATGTGTTGCTTATGTTTGATGGTTTGTTCTGTTATTTCTGTTCATGCTTACTACTTACTAAACATCTGATGAATGAATGATGCAATGATCTAAGTAAAGACATAATAAGATCTCTGGACTTACAAGTTGGATTCAGAAAAGTAGCATATGGTTTTAAGAGAAAGAAAAAGTAAAAAGTTTTCAGTCAGCTCTAAATACTGATTCACCCCCCCCTCTCAGTATTTTTCCCAACAATCTAAGGTGAAATAGTGTTTATAAGGTGAAAGCAGTGTTTGTAAGGTAAAAACAATGTTTGTAAGATGAAAACAGTGAGCCTAATTTGAAAACAGTGGTCATAGTATGAAATGCTTTATCACTTCAAAAGTGTCCTCTTTGAATGGTGAAACAATGAAAAATAGTACAGCCACCATAGTTCCAAAAAACAGAGTATGCTATGAAGATCTTTTAAATCAATTTGAGGGTGTTTTTGTCTACCTTTGTAAGGAAACAGTGAATAGCAGAAGAGTGTTGTTTGGAGGAAGGGTGATTTTTTTTTTGTCTAAACACAAGGAGATCCTTGTTCTAACAAGAAAACACAGATACCTCTTTTCAATACCTTGCCCAAACACAGTAATAAATTGACTGTGTGCTTTTTATTTTGAAAAATACTTGTTGTCTGGCATAAAAGAGGACAAAACAGTGATTTAGAAGGAGCACAAAGTTGGTGTTGGGGGACTATTTCACAAAACATTTGAAGCAGTTTGTCTTGGTCAAACAGTGACTGATAAGGAGGACAGAGGTGTGGTTGAAAAAAACATTTCAAGAGCCATTTGAGACAGCTTGGTTTTGAAAATAACATTCAAAACAAAATGCCTCCCAGGCAAGATAGTAGGAGTGGCCTTCACAGGAAGTTTGAGCATGTTTCAACTGAAGAGGTAAATGCTCATCCATCAGTCCTGTTTAACTTCCATGAGGTTGGGTGTCTAGAGTTTTGTCAAAGGGTGTAGGAGGTGAAAATATATTCCACTTGGACACATCTTTGTGCTTTGAGATTTCAAGAGAAGCATTTTCAGCTGGCAGACCTAGATTTCAAATTCTCTCCAAGGTCCATTTCCAAGGCCACCAAAATCCCTTATGTCAGAGAAAAGTCGTTTAAACAAAGCCACCTAGACTCAGAAAAATACAAGCCTTTTCTAAAGCCTGAGCATAGAGATTCATGTCCATCCATCTTTCCCTTCTCATATCTATTAACTATTTATGCCCCCCTCATGAAGATAATCATGAAATACTTCACTTGCGAGGGAAGATTCTCCCGAGTCTATGCTTACCATGTCCGATTGCTCATGCATTTCACGAGAGCCTAATTGTTAAATCTCCCTTTCTTCCTACATAGAAGTATTGAGAAAATGGCCTCCACTATTCAGAAAAAACCTCCTTCTCAGCAGTCAGCCTGCCTCTTCCATCACTCCCTCATCAAGGTTATCATTCTTTATCAGCTTGAGAAGAAAGAAATCTCTTGGGATACTTTCATTACACATCCGGATTTTGCCACTGTCCCTTCATTTCATACATCTCCTTCACCTTCCACTCACCATCCTTCGCCTTCTTCAGGCAGGCCCATTCCCAAGAAGCTCAATTTTCCCATTGAGCAAGAAAAATAGCATGATGAGGAAGAAGAGCATGAGCAAGAGGAGGAAGATGATGATGAGCGGCATCATGATGAAACAGAGCAGCAAAGGGAAGAAGAGCACAATGAGGCAGGGCAGCAAGAGGAAGAAGGGCATGATGAAGAGGAAGATGATGATGAGCATCATGATGATGATGAACAAGTGCAGCACAGTGAGGGTGAGCAACCTCATGAAGGAGAACAACAGCATGATGATGAAAAGGTGCATCACAGTGAGGGTGAGTAACCTCATGAAGGATAATAGCAGCATGATAAAGAGGTGCAGCATAGAGAGGAAAGGAAACCTCATGAAAAATACAGCAAAGACAAAATTAAAGAGGGCAGCCCTCAAAAATATATGCAAGAGGACAGTCAAGGCATCAATGAAGAAACTCAAGACAGTGGAAAAAATGATGAGAAAAGTAACAAGGGAAAAGAGCCAATAGAGCATGTGCTAGCTGCCTCTCCTAGGCAAGGGGCCATGCTTTCTTCTCCAAAAGTGGCCAAGCCCTAGACATCAAGGAAAAGGGTGCCTAAAGCTATAACTCCAAATATTACTAGGGCCCTCCGAAGCAAGGGGAAATTGCCCAAGAAGCCCATTGTCGAATTTCCAAAGAGGAGGAAGACTAAAAGAGCCACCCAAAGCAAAGGAAAGGAGAAAGAAGAAAGCAGCCATGAAAAGGAAAGGGACTTCGACATAATTCAAATCCAAAGTGATGATAGCAACAATGAAGCCCAAATCCTAGAAAATCTCTTGATCAATAGAGAAAACCAAATTGATGCTTTGAGGACTGATTGAGAGAGGGCTAGAAACTTCAATCACTTTTTTCAAAGTCAAAACAAACAGATGAGTGTCCATATGGTGGTATATGAGGCACGGGCCATCAAATAAAAAAAAGAGGCCTCCAAGGCACAAGTGAGATTGGAAGAACTCATGGGTGAGTTCGGTGAGAGAGAAGATGAAGATCAGCCCAGGAGAAAAAGGCCAAGAACCATGGGGCTCAAAAGAGCCCTTGAGAAACAAAAGGAAGAAGAAGCTGCCCTTCTTCAATCTATCCCTCTCACTACATTGTTCACCCAAGAAATAGAGAAAAATCGAGAAGCATGGCTTGAGAGGGTAAATAATCACTTGGAAAAGAAGTTGGAGAAGGCAAATAGGGACTTGGAACTTCAACGGAGGATGACCGAGCATTATAAGAAGCTCAATTAGTTTTCCCGGCAGAAATTGAAGGCCACACAGGAAAAACTCAAAGAGGCTCAAAGGAGGCACCCGGAACCAAAATTGAAGAAAGACACCTCAAAGCTCCAAATTTTGGCCTCATCTTCACAGCATGTTTCTGAAAATCCTTGAGGGTCATGCTTGCCAAAATTGGGCGAAATTCAACAAGTTTTGGTTTTTTGTCATTTTTGGGTTTTTGGCTAAAAATCATGGGCATCGCCATTTCAGTTTGGGGCATCCTCAAAGGATGAAAATGGTATCATTGGATGCCATAATTTCAGGGGCATATACTCAGCAATTTTCACATCATTTGAAGTGATTTTCTCCCCCAGAATGGCAAAAAACACTCACTTTTTCCACACTCTGCCTTGTTTATCAGCAAGGCCTATTTTTTGGGTTTTTACACACAGGTCTATTTTTGGGGGACTTTCAGTGGCTATTTTGGAGAAAAATAAGCATTTTCAGAAAATAGACATTCAGATATTTCCAACGAGCCATCACGGGCCTTGTTTCGACTTCGGGTAGGCATCCAAAGGCTATCCGCAAGACAAAGGACTTTTTGTTGATGTATTTCTTAAGTATTTTTGGGAAAAATGTACTTTTCAAAAGTGACTTTTCCTCATGTGCGTTTAGCTATTTTTGGGCATGGTTGGTTAGGAAAAGTCAATTTATTTTCCTTTTTTAGCATTTGTGAGATATTTTATTAGATATTTTGTGCCTTGGGCTTTGCAAAGCCTCAAGGACAAAATCAGATATTTTGGATATGCCAATGAGATTGCAAGTTGAACTAGGAGGTTTTCCTCACTTTGGCCTATATATTCCAAAGGCTTTCATTGTAAAACAGGGTTGAACTTGATGAATAGAAGCAATATATGGTAATACAAGCTTGGAAGAAACACTTGTCTCATGCTTTTGGATAGTTTCTTGGATGTTTTTGGATGATGAAAGAGGATTGTTGTTGGATTCCATGACTTGGTAGAATGGTATAGTGTCTCTCTCTCTATTTTGTTTCTTATTTTTCATTCATAATTCCATGTTCTTGCTTGCTATAAGACAGTAGAGAATAGATTTGAGACATGCCCTTGGAGGCACCTCAAATTTTATGTTTCTTATATAGCTTCTATGTTTTCTTCATTCTTAGTCATATTAAAGAATCCTTGATTTCTATTTAATAACTGAGGAACATTGTTTGCTTGTTTCATTTATGGTTTTATGCATGATAAGTATGATTCACAGTATGCCCTGCTTACTCATGGCTAGTCATAGCTGCACCTCTGAAACCTCTCTTTGATTGATTAGATTGTCATTTTTTGAACCAAGGAGGTCTTGTACTGATCTTGCCCTTTTCCTAAAACTATGCAATCTTGCTTCAAAGTGCCCAATAGCTTGAAATACTATGTTTAGGCGTTCCTTAATAGCGATTTGAGTTGTTTGTTTGTATTAAATGTATTTCTCCAAAGTCTGATAGCCATTTCCTAAAGTTAGAGAGTCATATATCTCTATGCATGGCTTGAATGTTATTTCTATGCATTGATCAGTTTATAGTTACATTTATCATGATTAATGGTTAGCCCTACCATGTTTATGTCAGCTATTAAACTATTTATGTTTGAAATCCTTTTTTATTCACAAGTTTAATGTCCATCTCACTCTATTTTTCCCAAATATCCATTTTACCTCGCTCAAATCTGCCCTTCAACAACTTTGTATCACCACCTGAAAGATTTCTTGACATTTTCGACCCCATAGCCCAGTTGATTTGGCATATTTTTACCTATCTTATGTCTTTGATCATTTCACCCCTCACAACCTAAAATCCAAAACCAAAAACCTACTTCATAACTAGCCTAAAATCAAGAACACAATAAACAAACACACAGATATCCCTTACACAAATAGAGAGAGCCCTCTCCGAGACTAGGAAAGCTAGGTCCTTGGGCTCCAAAGACTGGTTTGATGTTACACTGTCATTTGGCTTGCCAATCATCCAAATCATGGGACCCTAACATGGACCATTGGATGCGAAGGCTAAAATAGTATAAGTAGTTGAACCTTTTTGAGTTGTAAGACAGACTTGGATTAAGATTGATGCGAATTGCGAATTAGTAGATCTGTTTGGGTTTTTAGGGAAAGGACTCGTGTTGGCTGTGTGCGCGAAGATTCTTAGTCCTACTGTGTGCGGACCCTGCTGGTGTGTGCGCAAGTTGGTTTTTTGGGTAGGTAAGAGAATTTTTGATAAGTAATATATGTGAAGTATCGTGGATATCTAATGTTGTTTGATCTATCTGGTTATGGTTATTGAGGACTCGAATTATATGTGATTATGTTACAAGCTGTGAATTATATGTGTTTATGAGCTACGAATTATCTTTGTTATGATAATTGTATATACAATCTGATTAAGTCTGCTGCGAATATATTGTTTATGCTTGGCTGTCTGCACATGGATGCGAGCCTATTATATAAATCTAGCAAAATTGTACTCTGGTTAATCATTGAAAGTCCTATGAATGACCTCTGACTGCGTAGATCCGATAGTTGTCAAACGGTTTGAATTACCTACACTCTCTCTCATGGTGCAGAAACCTGGTTCCAACACCCTCCCATATTGCTTCGGGTGAGACTTTGGCCTGCACAAGTAGGTCACTACCGAAAGGGCCAATAGTATAAGGGTTTGTTGGCAAACCTTAACCTTTGAACCTGGGTCAGGACCCCTCAAGCCAACAACGTCACTTCATCTTCTCATCCTCCCATTCCTCCATCCCCTCACAGTCCTTCACATCATGATGATCCTCCTCCTTCATCCTGTAATATTCCCAATTAGCCCAAGCTAATGGGAATATACAATTTTGTTTCATTCTCCTGTTACATGAATAAATGTGTAAAGGAGGAAAATAAAAACTCCTAAAACAATGAATAAATCAATGCCCCATGTGAAAAAAGATAAATTTGGGCCATCTTAATAAAACGCCCTTATGTGTGAAAGGGATTGAGACATTTGACTGGGTCAACCATGACCAGATCAACAACGTTGTCTAGAGGGGATGAACCTTATTGATGCACAACGCAGTCTTAGTTGGAGGTGTAACATGTGAAAGAAGCTAAATCATTGAGATGGTTTAGGGTTTTGCAAGGTTTCTATCTTATAAAAGGAAGAGGAGGACAAAAGGAGAAGGTTGTTGATGATTATCATTTTCTGAAGATTTTGTCTGTTTAGAAATATCTTATTCTCTTGGCTGTTTATCAAAGAATAATGTTGTTTAGCATAATGATCTCATATTTAGGAATCCCATCTCTTTCCTTGAGAGGCTTCTTGGAAGAGTCTTGGATTTCTTGTCCACTATCAGGCTTAAGGCCAAGCTTCTTCTTCCAAGTACAACGTAGATCCTGTTGTGGGTTTGGTTGTGTTTGTAAGCTGCAACAAGTGGAGGCTAGATATACTCAGATCTAGGCCATTCTAGTGCCTCTTTTCAGTGGGACAACCTTTTATCCCCTTGACAAGAGATTATTGGATGATTGGAGCACATTTTTCAGATCTTGGCTTGAGGCCACCTTTGTTCTAAAGCGTACAACATAGTTTTTCTTCTAGTACTTCATTATTTGCAAGTGAGAAGCTGCAGGGTGTTTTGGCAGAATTTTGGAGGAGAGATCTCTAGTGTTGGGAATATTCCCTTCACTGTGGTGATCCATGGATTTCAGATCTAATCCATGTCATATTCATATTTGATCTGAATATTCCTGTATTTTCTTCAGAATTTCTGAATCATTCTGCAGATCTGCTGCATAAGATCTCAGATCTACTCCATGTACTACACTTTTTGCTGAAAAACCCAAGGGGCATTTGTAAATGAGCCTTTCTACTATACAGTTCTGATACAGATCTAAATTTTTGTACATATATTTTCTCTAGACTTGAAGTGTAATGTACTGCTGTTTCAGGCAATAAAAATAATGTTGTCAATCTTGTTCAGTCATATTCTATGGTTGCAACACCTCATTTTTTAGGATTTCTTCATGTAAAGTCTTCTATTTTCTGTTCTATCACTCATGGGCTACAATATAACTCTGATTTGTTGTTGTAAATGTAAATATTGAGCCTCCATATTTTCCTCCTACTTTTATTTTGCTGAACTACATTATTTCCAAGCAGTATTGTTTAATATTTCTATTATTCCCATTTTGGGATACTACAATGGTATCAGAGCAATCATCTTGGCACATCCTGTGCTTTCTTAAGAAGACAATATGTCTTCAGAAGAAGATGAGCCTTCTACTGATAGAGAGAAGAGGTATCTAAAAAGAAGACAGAAGAAATTTGATTACACAAATGATGATAGAGACAAGGGTAAAGCCCCTGAATCTGGAAGTGATGTAGAAGGAAATGACTTTGCAAAGATCCTTTCGAAAGCCATGTAAGATCTTGCTAAAGTGATCAAGGAGATGAGAATGGATAGAATCAAGGAGTCTCCTAAGATATTTTATCTTGGAGAAATCTATGGCATGTCTCATCACTAGAATGATTAACCAATGAACCAGCCACAAGTTCCACAATACTCTACCATGCCTACTTTTTTGGCTATGGAAAATGAAGGGCCTCAAGAGCAAGCATCCCTTGAAGACTACTTTGAAGAATATGAGTCTCAGAATCAGATATTTAAGGATCACTTGATTTTTCAAGAGTTTTATCACCTCAATTACAAAAAAAGACCAAGGCATCAGCATAGAGATGGTGGATTCACTCAGAATCATGATCAACATCACTCTATGGGAAGATTACTTTTAGCCAAGTTTGATGGGTCATCCACTTGTTCTGCCAACGCATGGGTAGAAAAAATTGACATCTACTTTCAGTTGAACAAGGTCCCAGAGATGGAGGCTATCAATATTGCAGCGCTGCACTTTGAAGGTGAAGCACACAACTGGTGGTTCCATGGCTTGTCTACAATGGGTCATGCCAATGTGACTGCTTATTCTGAGTTCACTAGAAGGCTAGTGGAAAGGTTTGATAGAAAATATCCAAAGACACCTTTCATGAGCCTTGAAAAGTTGAAGAAATCAAGTAATACAGAGTCTTATATTTTTGAATTTTTGAGATTATCTATTATCTGTTCCTGATTTGTCTACAGCAAGAAGGGTGTACATGTTCATCGATGGTCTATATGAACCTCTTCATGGGTTGGTAAAGTCTACCAAGCCCACTACCTTGCATGATGCCATTGAGAGGGCTAGAGACCTTCAAGATGCATTGCCAAAAGCAAAGGAAAACTTTCAGCACAAGCCCTCTTTCCCTTCTAAAGGAAAGGAAGAGAAAGTTGCTCCTTCCAAGGAGAGCTCATACAAGAAGCCTCTTGATGATGAATTATGGAGATATCTAAGGAGAAAGAAGCTATGCTTCACTTGCAAAGAACCATGGGTAACTAGACATAGATGTGCTGCTGGTAAAGCACATTATATAGAGGTCTTCTTAGATCTTGAAGAAGATGAATTTGATGAACCAAGAAGGGGTTACAGTGCTGAAAATGTTGAAGGAGATCCAACACCATTTGCTCCTATTGGGGGAACTCTTGCATCTTTGAGAGGAGTACCTGAGTACTTGACCTTAAGAGTTCAAGGTTCAATCATGAATCAGATGGTTTCTATCTTGATTGACAGTTGGACTACCCACAACTTCATTGATGCCCATCTTGTGCAAAGGCGGGAAATACCCACTGATACTTTTGAGAGATTCTTTGTTTTGGTCCCAGGAGATAGAACAATGCAAAGCACACATTATGTTCCATCACTTTCAGTCACCATGGGTACCTACACTTTGGTTGATCACTTCTTTGTAGTTGACATACTAGACACCAATGTTATTCTGGGTGTTCAATGTTTGATTACATTAGGGAAAGTCACCACTGATTGGGAGGCTTTGCAAATGGAATGGGGGGACAAGAAGAGTGGTGAAAATAAAATTATCAAAGGCATGCATACTTACCCCTCACATAATACTTCCACACAGAAAAAATAGATGGATTTTCATAGTGGAAGCAAGGACCTCACTATCCCATCTATTATGTTCATGAGATTTATGCATGGGACACTCTTATCTAGTGGCAAACCACCTGAGAGGCCACCTGATTCAGATTTTTTGTGGAAGACCTCACAACTTGCTACTCTAAACTTAGATCCAAGAGGGATTGGAGCACTTGAAGATAAAGCTATAGTGTTGGGAGACTTGGGTAATCTCAAGAAGGAGGGAAATCTTCTTCCCTTATAATCATCACCCACTCTCATTTATGGATCTTCGCCATGGGAGGAGAAGAATGGAAGGAATGGCCTTCAAACTCCCATCTTTGGCATAGGAGGTGTCAAGGAAGAGATCAGAAACATGAAAGACATTTTTTTTGATATATCATCAACACTGTCATTGTTGAGCAGTTTAGATCTGTATTGGAAATCCCAACTGCTAGTGTATTACTCCAAAGATCTTCACACATGTATGATACCTGATGACTATCTGCATGAAGAGGGATACTTAGTCCAAGGAGGAGCCATCTATCATCATGGTAGGATCTTCTTGTCTAAAGCTTCTAAGCTCAAGCACAAGTTACTACAAGGAGCATACAAAGATTTCTGTTTCAGCCATATGTATTCCATGAGGATCTACAAGATCATCATGAGGAGCTTTGATTGGGAAGGCTTGAAAGAAGAACTACATCAGCATTTCCAAGAATGAATGTACTATGTGGAGTTGGGGCAGCCATATGAATCTATGTAAGATTTATTTCAGCCATCTCTTCCTGCTTTGGAAAGAGGATAAAGATCCATGGACAACTCCATGTGTATGAGAGACATTGTTGGTGAAGGATCTGATCATGTAAAGAAAGTTTCATTTTCTGATTTTACATATTCTTTCACCATGTTTATGCAAGCCGTGACTCCAAGGAGGAGTGATGTATCATGTAAAACTCATGGCAAACATTGGGCCACTAAAATTTCTGAATTTGGCCACTCCCTTGTTGAGCAAAGGGAGGTTTTCTTTCATGATGGGTGCTTCCCAAAGGCACCAAACATATCTCACTCTTTTAGCCATGGTGAGATGACATGTGCAGCAATTAAGTGGTGGGGAAACCAATTACCATACCTTGATCTGATGCAGGCAGGAGATGCATTGTGCTGGTATCATATTTGGGACTATGACCCATCACCTCATGCTCAAATTTCTGTTTGTATATATGTGGTTTTACTTCCATACCTTGATGATATAGTTGTACTTTTTACGGGTATGTATGGAGGGAGGAAGGGAAGCTTGTATGTACCACATGGGATTGAGACTCTCTATGTACCTTATGCTACATGTTTTAGGGAGAGTATTGGTTCAGCCATGTTTGTTTTATTTGAGTTCTTAACTCCTTGTGGGATGGACTGTGCACATCTCATAATGACTTTGGAGGAACAATTCATGGAGGGTTGGATTGGTGAACACTTAGCTTATGTAGAAAGCTTAACTTATGATGGTGTCACCAATGGAGGAGGAGAAGTGTTGTATCACTCACCTTATCAGTTGCTTGAGGACAAGCAACATTTTGGAGGGGAGGACTATAATATTACCAATTAGCCCAAGCTAATGGGAATATACAATTTTGTTTCATTTTCCTGTTGCATGAATAAATGTGTAAAGGAGGACAATAAAAACTCCCAAAAAAGTGAATAAATCAATGCCCCATGTGAACAAAGATAAATCGGGGCCATCCTAATAAAACACCCTTATGTGTGAAAGGGATTGAGACATTTGACTGGGTCAACCATGACCAGATCAACAACATTGTCTAGAGGGGATGAACCTCATTGATGCATAGTGCAGTCTTAGTTGGAGGTGGCACATGTGAAAGAAGCTAAATCATTGAGATGGTTTAGGGTTTTGAAAGATTTTTATCTTATAAAAGGAAGAGGAGGACAGGAGGAGAAGGTTGTTGATGATTATCATTTTCTGAAGATTTTGTCGGTTTAGACATTTGTTATTCTCTTGGTTTTTTAGCAGAGAATAGTGTTGTTTAGCAAAAGGATCTCCTGTTTAGGAATCCCATCTCTTTCCTTGAGAGGCCTCTTGGAAGGGTCTTGCATTTCTTGTCCACTATTAGGCTTAAGGCCAAGCTTCTTCTTCCAACTACAACGCAGATCCTATTGTGGGTTTGGTTTTCTTTGTAAGCTGCAGCAAGTGGAGGCTAGATCTACTCAAATCTAGGCCATTATAGTGCCTCTTTTCAGTGGGAAAGCCTTCTATCCCCTTGACAAGAGAGTATTGGATGATTGGAGCACATTTTTCAGATATTGGCTTGAGGCCGCCTATGTTCTAAAGCCTACAACGTAGTTTATCTTCCAGTACTGCGTTATTTGCAAGTGAGAAGTTGCAGGGTGTTTTGGCAGACTTTTGGAGGAGAGATCTCTAGTGTTGGGAATATGCCCTTCACTATGGTGATCCATGGATTTCAGATATAATCTATGTCATATTCAGATATGATCTGAATACTCCAGTATTTGCTTCAAAATTTCTGAATCATTCTGCAGATCTGCTGCATAAGATCTCAGATCTACTCCATGTATTACACTTTTTGCTGAAAACCCCAAGGGGCATTTGTAAAGGAGCCTTTCTAGTGCACAGATCTGATATAGATCTAATTCTTTATATCTGAAGTGTTATGTACTATTGTTTCAGCCAATAAAAATAACGTTTTCAAGCTTGTTTAGTCATATTCTATGGTTGCAACACCTCATTTTTTAGGATTTCTTCATGTAAAGTCTTCTGATTTCTTTTCTATAACTCATGGGCTACAATATAACTCTGATTTGTTGTTGTAAATGTAAATATTGAGCCTCCATATTGGCATCCTAATTTAATTTGGCTAAACTATGTTATTTCTGAGAATTATTGTTTAATATTGTTATTGTTCCCATTTTGGGATACTACACATCACCTATTCACAATCCCTCACTGTCATCTCATGGTACCAGTGCACCAAACAATGAAGAAGGAAATGAAGCAGAAAAGAGTGATGAAGAAGAAGGCAATGAGGAAGAAATCAGTGAGGATGATGGAAGTGGGTCAAAGAGCCATGAAAACAGTGATGGTACCAATGATAATCATAGTGATGATGGCAGTAAAACAAGTGGCAAAGAGGTGGTGAAAATTGAACCTTTTCATTTGACCTACCAGAGGGGAAATAGACATGTGTTTTTTTCGCTTAAGAGGCAAGGGACCATGCCTTCTACATCAACCAAGCAGCTTGACAAAGGTAAGGAAAAGGTCATTGATGAAGAAGAAGAACACAAGCATGAGACTGAACAATAATTTCAACTTATTCACCTTGATAGTGATGATGAAAATGAGGAGAGGATCAAAAGCATGCTGCTCATTAGCAAGATTCTCAGATTAAGGATCTGTAAACCAATCTAGGTAGGGCTAATAATGTGATTCACTATTTTGAGGTTGAAAACAAGAAACTAGAGTCACAGAAGGATATCTATGAGATCAGGGAAATCAGGGCTCGGAAAGAGGCTAGCAAAGTCAAGGAAAAGTTATATGAGGTCTTGGGCACTCACAATGACACTGAAGAAGAGGAAGAGCAGCTTCCTAGGAGAAGGCCAAGGACAATTGTCTTGAAGAAGGCCTTATCCAAGGAGAGAGAGCAAGAGGTAGCCTTGGTAGAGTAGCTCACTCCAAGTGAGTTGCTTGCCATGGAAATAGACTATGATAGAGAACCTTGGCTAGAGAGGGAAAATATATACTTATAGGGTCAGTTGGAGAAGACCAAGAGAGTCCTTGATCTTCAAAAGAAGATGGCAAGGCATTATTCCTTAAGAAACAAGATTGCAAGGGCCAAGCTCAAAAGAGCCCTTACAAAGATTCAATCACTAAAGGTGGAAAAGGACAAAGAAAATATTGACATTATTTCTGATGCATCCCTAAAAGCATCCTAGACATGCTCAGCAAGGCAAATCCCAATTTTGGAATTTTTTTGCAAATTTTTGAGTTTTTGAAAATTTTGACAGATTTGAAGGGCCAAGATCGCAGTACCACTAGCGCTGCACTCTTTTTTGGGGCACCCATTGGAGGAAAAATTGACATTTTCAGAATCCTTATGCCAAGGAAAACACCCTCACAAAGTTTCAGCTCATTTGGAGCAAAACTAGTACTCAAAAAGTGCCAAAAACATGCAAACAATCAACTTTCTGCCCTATTTTCAAAGCTGGTGCTGCGCCCTGAGAAGTATTGGGAGAATGCATTTTTTAGTAGGTAAATGGAGTCCAATCAAGAAACTAAGGGTAGTTTTCTAAATTATATAGGAGATTCTTTCCAATGAGCTATCATGAAGCTCATTTGGACACTGGGAAGGCCTCCAAATATTAGCTTCAAAATAGGTTATTTTCCTAGTGTTGGCACTGCACCCTTGCCAAAAAGTCAACAAAAGAAACTTGGATTTAATGAAAAATATATTTTGAGGGTTTTTGAGGAAAATCGCTTCAGATTTAGCTGAGGAGTTATGTTAGCATTTATTTTTGCATTTATCAAGTTAGGATATTTGTGCCTTGGGCCTTGCATGCTCTCATAGGACAAATTGGAATTTATGATGTAGTTAATAAAATTTTGAAACCCTATCTAGGGTTTTGACCCTCCTTTGCAATTTAAATACTGCATGGAGGCCTCATTGTAGTTGTTGGTTGATTGTTGAGCTAAGCATAGACTCTGAGTTTTCATGAAGTTGGTTTTGAAGCCTTGTAAATCTCTTGGACTGTGTTGTACCTTAAGAGACGATCCCTTAGCTATGATAAGGAATCAGTGCTTAAGACATTTATATGATTATGTCACAGAAATATTTGTCTTTTTTTAATCACCCTCAAGTATTTATCATTAAAATCTCAAAGATCAAATATAATGAATGTCCCACAATGCTATTATCTACTGATATTGAATGCAATTATTAGAAGAACATGTAAGAAAGAAGCCCAAACTGATATGTTGTTTGTACAGAATATATCATCCCAAACTCCAGAAGAATTATAAGGAAATAAATAGCTAAAATTAAGGACTGCCTATTAAGGATTTTAACTCTTACTTACACAAGTAAAAAGAGACCTGCAGCTTCATTACTTCATTTTATTCAAAGATGAAAAGTACACGATGTAAACTAGAAGACACATCAACATCAACAAATTCCAGAAACTTGCTTTTCATTCATTAATATTTTGAAATCTGAGTACAAAAATTGTAGTCTGAAGGTCCAAAACTCGGAACCTTTCTCTTTCTTCTCTATCTCATTAAATACAATATAAAGTAGTTTGTAACTGCTGTAACTGACTTAACTACTTTAACTACTTAGGATGTCGTAGACTATCTATTACATGTCTTCAAAAATGTCTTATTACAATTACATTCTCTCTTTAAAAGAGGAAATAACATGAAATTAAAATCCTAATCTTAATGTTGAATATGGATTGATGATGATGTTGCTACATTTCCTTGATTGGTTGATTTATCCTTCTTTGTAGTCGAGGGATCCTTTGGTAAATCTGTCATCCAGGCTCTGCAATTCTTCCATATTTCGATGTTTGTCTTTGGTGAATGAACCAGCTTGTGAAACTCCAATCTGAAAGTAGTGATTCTGTTGAAATATGGTCTTTCCACAAACATTTTTTTCACTAACCACAGCAGTTGAAAATGTCTCGGAAGGAAATGGATCACTGTTGCTCCTTTAAGAACCTGAGTTTTCTCATGAGTGCTGTCAACCTTACTTTTTGCCAAAAATAGCAAGGGCTCATAAGAATCCCATGACATAAGACCACCTCCAAGCCCCCAACATGATGGAAAAACTGCTCTTGCTATTTTATCAGATAATTTATCAAATTGACTCGCTGCTTCCTTTAACTCAATCAACTTATTTTCTGCAGACTTCTATAATCATTTTGTTAATTTCTACTGCATATAAAATTATGTCTTTAATTTCATTTTCTTCCAATACCTGATCTATTTTAGAATTAATGAAATTAATGAACTTCCTTGCCCAAATATCCTATTGATTGTCTTTTGTTTGTCTATCATGAATTTCTCTTCAAATTCCCTGATAATTCTTTTTTCTTCTGCAATAACAGTCATAAAATCCTAGATTGTTTTCATTTCTTCAATAATATCATTCCAAATGATATCCTTAGCCTGTATTAAGGATATATTTCCCTCAATATTTTTTTGAGATTTTTAATCTCAACATTAGGAGTTTGTCATTCAATTTTGTATTTATTGACTTCTCCCTAAGTAGCTTTTATAAACTTTGTTGTTGTTTCCAAATTAGATTGTGCCTTTTTCTGATCTATTTCTACCATCTTCAATTTAGTGGTTAATTGAGATATTTGTGCTGATGGATCTTCACTACCTGATGGAAAAAAAAAGTGCAAGTATGAGATTCAATATGGTTTTGCAATGACAGTGCAATTTGCTTTAATTTAGTGACTTTTTCTTCCTTTTGCATGAGCTACTGAAGAAGTTTTTCTTTCTCATTTTCCACCTTTGTAGCCTCTACTGCCATGGAATTTTCTCCTGTAGGAAATTTAAATTTTTTATTTAGCACAGTGTTGGACGAATAAATCTTTCTTGCAGACAAGACAGATCTCCCTATTATCTTACGATAACTAGCAACAAACAGACAAATGTAAAATACTTTCTCTAGATTATACTTGATCTAGAATTATCTATAATGAAGGATTTAGGACTTACCTGTAGTCCAACGCTAATCGTAGTCTTCTTTCCTATCACTTTGAATACGTCTCCTTTTGGGATCTACAATAAAAAACATGAAAGAATCAGAAGCACCTGCATAATACAGACTAATTCATAAGCCATAAACCTATCTTGATGATTAAGGAATTCAGGAAATAAGCCATTTAAATAAACAACTCATTGAGAAAACAGGATCCATTTGTATTATTTTTGATGAAAAAAGGAGCCTTACAACCGTGTTCGCCTTGATGTCGTATAGGTCCTTCTGGGGTCCGAAACAAGTGTTTCCTCTACTTTGACAAGCCTTTGTACTCTCTCGACTAACATACACATGAGTGTGTAATCATTCCCATATGATAATCAGTTAAGAGAGTCTGAGTTTCTCCAGAAACTCTCCTCAAAAAATATCAAAGCCTAACTCCCCTTGAGGCTAAACTATGGTCTCAATTTATAGCAAAAGAGACGAGGTTGCAGCTCCAAATAAGAGGGGATAGAATCCTCTTTGAAGGGATTAAATTCCACATACCAAGGGGTAGACTCCTTTAATGGAGGGATGAATGTACATGAAAGGAGAAAAATTTCCACCGTATAATTACTTCCAGAAGCTTCCAGATTCAACCTGCTGGGCTTCCAAATTTTACTTCCACCTTCACTTTACCTTTTACAGGGAACCACAACTTAAATGAAGAAAAAGTGCGGCTGGTTCCACATGTTCTAAAAGCAATAGATGCGGCACCATAGGTAATACTAAGAGAAAGTGCGGTGCAAGTATTTTTATGGCTTTTATAAGCTTTTCTCTCAATCTCAAGGCTTGGTTTTAGGAAATTGATGTTTGTAGACTTCTAAGGGAGTATTGTGTGAGTAATGATGAACCCATACAGACAGTAAAACATCATGGTGAGAATTTTAGCATAACAGATTTCCCCCTAAAGTGCAAAGTCTGAGACCATTCGAAAAGTGATGTGCTTTATCATTTCGAGGATTAGCTTGTGGACACCCCAATCGAAATCCTGTAAAAAAATTCAATGCAAAACATATATATATATATATATATATATATATATATATATATATATATATATATATCATTGTTGAGGTAGACATTGCCATACTCAGAGAAAAAACTAACTAAATCAAATCTTAACTAAAATGTTCTAGTATAGAAATGATTCTAATATTACATCAATAATGTAGACACAGTATGGATGCATCCATCTATTTATGAATAGTCTACTACATAATGAATAATAAAACTCCTCGCTCTTGATTTCCGCTACCCGAACTAGTACGATTCTATCCATGCGATTGATTGTGTCGAAGTCGAACATGGTAGAAACCACTTGATTACCAGTCAATGATATGAACTGTTAACAAGTGTGAGAAAAACCACCATTAATGAAAATGGCTCTCAAAGTACTCAGTACAATCCATGAAATGTGAATAAATGATCTAATGTCGAACATTGCATGGAATCGTTCGATCGAAGGTCAATGATGCAACCTGTCATTGAAGGCGAGAAACCTGCCATTAAGGCATGCAGATTCCAAGGTACTGAAGGATTCTAGATCAACTTCCTAGATGATGAGTTGTTGTCTATAGAAAGTGATCCTTCATAGGAAAACCCATGACACGAAACCATTAGATCAAATTTTGTAGAAATTTTTGCAAGGACTGACTCAGGGATGGTCAACGTGAATGGAGACAAACGCTTGAAATGAATGGTTTATTTTAACTGTCCTCTTGAACACATAATGACACTGCAGATGGTTTGGGCACAATTGACCTAAGCTAATACCCAAAAACCGACTGAAGACTTTCAATATGGTTTGATTAAATGATAGGCAAAGGATTTTCCCAACCCAGGTAGAAGTGTGACAAAAATTGTCCTATTCAAGTGTGGTAAACTACTTTTTAAACAAAGTTTGACAAACGGATTCGTTTTCTCTCATTTTCCCCCACCATTTCTTGCAAGTACCTCTTTATATTTGACAAGCTTGAGGAGGATAACATTTTCTTGTTATATAAGCTCATCCTTCGGATGAGTCCAACTTAGTTTAAAATCGAACCCCAAGAAGGAGTGGTTCATTCCTGTTTGTAATTGACAGGTCCTTTACTATTAAATTTTAACGAGTCCAATATAGGAGAAACTCAGTGTTTTTCAATTTTAGGGAGTCAAAAGAAAAAACTTAAGAAAACTCCATGGGTGTACTTTTTCGTAAATTTAGTCTCTCAAGCCCAAAAAAGGATAAAATAATACAGGAGAGAACTCTATTGACCATGATTAGTCAACGTATACCTTTTTCGTAAATAGTCCATTTCAGTCCAGAAAAGGGGTAAACTTATACTGAAGGGATGACTGTTCATTTCCTTTAACGAGTTCGAATAGTCAAGTACTCGGCAATCTTTTCATTTTTAGAGAGTATAAAAAGGGCTTAAAAGAAAACTCCAGGTTTTCGCTTTTTCGTAATTTTTAAGAGTCTGAAAAAGTGATAAAAGTGTACTCAGTAGTTTCGCTTTTTCTGTAAGTTTTAACGAGTTCAAAAAAGTGATAAAAACGTACTCAATTTCTTTTTCATAATTTTTACTGAGTTCTAAAAAGTGATAAAAAGTATACTCCTTTGTCAAAATGACCATTTCACCCAAAAAATCCTATATTCTACACAAAAAATAAAAAATTAAACATACCTGTTTATGATTAATAAAAATAATTTGGAAAACAACTTTTCAAAGTGAAAAAAAAACAAAATAATATTTTATTTATTCAAAAACTCTTATAAAAAGGAGTTTTTGTAAATCATTTTTACCATTTGATTTTAGAGTGAAAATTGAGAGCCTTTGGTAAAAAACGTTCCAGAGAAGATTGCGGAAGATTCGCTCGTCAGAATAAAAAACCGTCAGTTCCAGGTAATCCACATCATCCTTAGCTTCATTTTTCTCTATTTAATTTCTCAATTTAGGGCTTATATTGATTTTTAAGGAGGAAAACAGGTTCAAAAATTCACTCACTGGGGTCCGCAGGTAAGACACATGAAACCTGCGGACCCCGACAATTTTACAAAGGGAAAATTGTCATGGTCCCGCACCTTACGCATAAGATACGTGTGGATCCATGCACTATTTTTATGAGAAAAGTGAGGAGGCGCCGTAAGGAAAAATAAAATGAACAAATCTCCCAATTTAAAACAAATTTTCCCACTCGACTTGTTTCTGACCTTTCAATTTGTCTATTGTAGGATATTGACAATGCTTCAGTGGAGAGAACGTGAGCATGAAGAAATTGATGAGGCTGCCATGTTACATCCGCCTACATTATGCATTTTGAGAGAATGTGGTTTGTACAAATTTTGGGCCATTCAAGGTATGAGGCTCAAGTGGATTTGCTTACCTGGCTAGTCAACAAATGGGACGTACAGGAACAATACTTTATAATTGGAGGTCATCGGCTTGAAATTGAGTTGAAAGATATATACTTCCTCACTGGTTTATTAAAGAGGGGCAAGCCACTCTCTTTATTTGGGGCTACGGCAGGTGGCCAGTCTGTCGCTAGCCTTCAGGAATAATTTTTCAATGAATTAGAAGCAGACCCTAAGGATAAATGTATTGACATAAAAACCATTATTCGTCCTGAGATTAAAGTGGTTTCATTTATAGTAACTAGGTTGTGTGGGAGAGAAAATCCACATGTTGCTACAGGATCCCAAATGCAAACTTCTGTTGACTACTTTAGAGGCACCATTTTCAATTGGTGTGAGGCAGTGTTGGCCAATGTCAAAGGCCAACTAACTAGAGCAAAAAACACAAAGTTGAAAAATTTTCGATATGGAGCGATCGTGGTTACATTTTCTCTAGAGAGGATTCCTTTACTGGCCCCACAACTTATTGCAGTTGATCATGGTAGAGTCAAAGAGCCTTGAATGGTTCAATGGGTTGCATTGATGGCTCGTCATGGTGAAGGCGGCAAGGTTGTTCGATTTACCCGAGCATATTTCAATTGGTTGGAGAATCAAGTCTTCATGATAAAAGATTTTCCTTATGCTGGGATAGATTTCCGCGGCAATCAAGAGATGTTTCTTCCTCCAGGGACACAGTGGGATGAGTCAGGTAAAAATAATTTTGACATGTTCTAAATTATTATTTTTTTTTGTTTTTTTTTTTTAATTGTCCAAAACTGATGACAAAAATTTCAAATGCAGATGTCGGTCCACGTTGACCAGCCACTCTCTGTCCTTTTGATAGGAAGCCAGATACAGCAGCACCACCACCACAGGATCAGACAACAGAGATCCTTACCAACTTGGAAAGCCATCTGGAGTGGTTGACTTTAGATATTCCAGAGACTACCATAGATGACATTCCGCTCCGCTTAAAGAGATATGTTATCGGGGTTCCGGGACCGTTCAAGAGATTCCTGAGCAAGGTGGCACAAGCTGTAGTTTTTTATCGTGATCATCACCACGGATAGTGGATGATTGATTTTGTAGACTTGCATCATTTTTTGTATCACTTTTTTCCGATCATAAGGCATTTTGAACCTATGATCGAGGACAATGTAACATTTTTGAAAACACTACTCTTATGCTATGATATTACTACTATTTCCAGTTATCTGTCTTAACATGTTATCGAATGTTATTTTGATCTACTGCTTTAATTATTGCAAATGTCTATTTATAACACTAGAAGCTACTGCATCAGCTAATATGTTTAAATTTCTTGGAATATGTTGATACTCAGTATAATCAAATTTTCGTTCCAAGAGACAAACTTTCAAAAATAATCTTAACAACACTGGGTTTTTAATTGCATATACTCTATTTAATTGTAATAAAATGAGTTCAGAATATAACTTAATGATCAAACCTTGAATTCCAAATGAAATGGATTCAAACAATAACTCAATAATTGCGCTATACTCTACAATATTGTTCGTCGTTTGACCGAGGCTTACCCCATGCATAGATACCAACTCATCAGTGGGTGAATAAATAACCCAAGCTGCGGAAGAAATGTTCTGTGTACTATGAAAAGCACCATCAGCAAAACCAATGTATTTTTGAAGGGACGTCGACATCTGAAAAAACAAGAGTGATCTAGATAAGTAGGGATAGTGGTAAAAGCACACTTAAACTAGGCACGCTTTCTAATCTACAACACACCAGTTTATGAAAATAAATAATATATAGGGAAGTCTCCACACAAGAATCAAGCATAATATCTCTTCAGATAAAGCCCATTTTTGGGTTTGCCTAAAGAGACCCCGTCAAAGTCAATCAGTTCATAGGCCCCTTTTGCAAGCTGTCGCTTGACAATATAAGGACCATGCCACATGGGTTCAAATTTCCTAGCCCCTAGCTTGTAGTTAGTTTGATCATAAAGTAAGACTAGGTCTCCTTCTGAGAAAATATGAGGTGTAACACTTCTATCATACTGAGCTTTCATTCGTATCACATGAGTTTCGGTAGCTAATGTAGTGGTGTGCCGATTCTCATCTAATTGAGCTAAGTACAAAAAGCGTTTCTCCTCTTCAGAAGTTGCTGGTAGTAACTCTATGGCTAGTTGGAGTGATGGTATCTCACATTCAATCGATAATGCTGCTTCTAAACTGTAAACCAGTTGAAAAGGGGTAAAACCTGTCAATGTTTTTACTGAGGTTCGATATGCCCAAAGTGTTGAAAAAAGCATGGTGTGCCAAATCGATTTATGAATTCTGATGATTCGTTTGATCATGGTGACTAAAACTTTATTGATAGCTTCAACCAGACCATTAGCTTGTGGGTAATATGGTGTAGAACTGTCATGGCACAGACCAATTTGATCAGTCAGTTCGGTCATCATGATGTTTTGAAAATGACTCCCATGGTCAGTAATTATCACTTGGGGTACACCGAAATGAGCAATCACATGATTGAACATGAAAGTAGCTACAGTTTTTCCATCTGCCACAAATGTAGGCATCGCCTCGGCCCATTTGGTAAAATAGTCTACTGCGAGAATAATATACCCATGCCCCTCGGCCGAGTGAGGGTTACATGTAATGAAGTCAATGCCCCATTTTGCAAAAGGACCGACAACAATTATAGGGTGAAGAGGAGCGGGTGGTGCACGCATATTTCAATCAAATATTTGACAGTTGTGGTATTTTCGGATAGCAGAATTACAATCTTGAAATAAGGACAGCTAAAAATAGCCAGCGTGCAATATCTTTTGGGCTGTGGCATACCCAGACATATGACCGCCACATGCTCCAGAGTGACAGTCATTTAAAACCTTTTCAGCTTCGTCAAGAGTTAGACAATGTCGAAAAACAGAGTCCACACCACGACAGTATAGTGTGTCACCAAAAATATGATATTGTTGAGACTAGAAACATATTTTTCGTCGTTGTGGCCATGTGAGTTCGGGCTGAAAAGTTTGGGTTTGGAGATAAATGATGATATCTCCATACCAAAGATCAATGGTACTGATAATAAATAAAGATTCATCCACGATCGGATGTTCTGCCACATTTTCCGTGTCAGTACTTGGGAATTTACACATAATTTCAACAAATACCAATGATTTCTTTGATTTGGATTTTTCAAATTCCAAATCAAACTCTTGCAGGATAACAATCCATTTGGAGTATTTTCCCCCTAGAAATTGGTTGGTCAAAATATACATCACAAGGTTACAATCAAAAATCACTATTGTTTTGCGTAATAGTATGTAATGACGGAATCATTGGACACCTTGAATGGTTGCCAAGGCCAATTTCTCCACATGTGAGTACTTGATTTTGGTTGGATGCAGATTGCGACTGAGATAATAAATCACATGTTCGTTGTGGAATTCATCTTCCTGAACTAAGACCATGCCAATCGTAGAATTGGAGGCTGCTAAGTATAAAAAGTAATCCTGGTTGTAATTGGGAGGAAGCAATAACGGTGCATGGGTCAACGCGTGTTTAAGAGCATCAAAAGATCGATCAGCGATCTCGTCCCAAAAGAAAGGAACATTCTTCTTTAACAACCTAGTAAAACCTTTGGTTAACTCAGCATAGTTAGGAATGAATCGACATAAATTTTTTACTTTCCCTTGCAAAATTTGGAGTTGGAGAAGAGTAGAAGGAGGAGGTAATTTGATGATAGCCTCAACCTTCGATGGGTTGACACGAATGCCTTCCTTTGAGACAAAAAATCCCAACAATCATCCATATTCAACACAAAAGACACATTTGTGAGGATGAGAATCCTATAATACCTACATCTCATAAATATAGCCCATAGATGAGTAAGATGATCTGCTCTGCGCGATGAATGAGCAGGTAAATCATCGAGATAGGGTTGCACAATGTGTTTAAGATCATGAAATGCATTACATTGCCCTCTGAAAAGTTGTGCCAGAATTCTTAAGTCCAAAAGGTAATTTTCAGTAAGAAAAAGTTCCCCACAGACAAATGAACGTTGTTTTGGGTTGATCAGCAGGGAGTATGTTGATTTGATTTTAGCCCGAAAATCCATCCATAAACGAAAAAATTTCACTTACAGCACAATCGTCAATAATTTGATCGATATAAGGGGTTGGATAATTGTATTTTGGACAAGCTCGATTTATATCCCTATAATCAATACATACTCATATCGCCCCTTGTTTTTTATTAACATGAAAAATATTAGATACCCAATCCGTTAAAGGAATTGGATAAATAAAACCTGCACGATGTAATTTCTCAACTTCTGCTTTAATAGCGGCAGCTTTTCGCGAATGTATTTAACGTAATCTTTGTCGGACAGGTTTAGCATCTGGGTATGTTTTAATTTCATGAACAACAATTGATGGATCAATTCCTGGCATTTCTTCATATGACCAGGAAAAAATGTCATGGAATTCCTGAAATAGGGCTTTATATGCTTGGAGTTCATCTGGCATACAAGAAGCACCTATATGAATGTTTTCAACAATTCCTGGTTTTACTAAGATGTCAATAGGAACTGTTGTAGAAATGTTTGCTAAGTTCAATTTAGAATCGGAATTCATGAGAGGATTCCGAGGTTCATTGACATAATCAACGGTAAAAATGGAGGAAAAATTAGTGTCAAAATGATCGAGATTAGGTAAAAACGAAGATCGATGATGTAGATCTTCCCATGGTAATTATTCTATAGACAAAAATTCACGAATATGCTCATCAGTATTGAACACTTGTTGAAAAAGATCTTGAATTGATGTCAAAGCTAAGCTTTATATCAAAAGTGATTCCTCATTGATCACATTCACTAGATCAGGTGTAGTTGAAGGAGTATCAGAAAGTGACTGTACTGCCTGATATGCTAATTCAAAAGTACTCAAAGGCATCGCACCATCGAAAGAATCCAGTTCTGAATCTGAAGGTACTATCCAAGGATCATCAAAGGAAATATTACTTGATGTAATCATATTGATATTAGCAATAGGAGGTGGTACGTTGGGAGCAGGTAGGGAAAAAGTTCCCAGTAAAGTAGAACCTTTAATTAAACCTACTCCAACATCTTTATAAGGGACAATCAATTTTCTGACATGTTGGATGCTATCAGTAGCGGCTGGGTTGAATGAATAATATGAGAGCTAATCTATTTTAATGATATTTCCTTTATGAGGAAACATGATGAAACGAAAGACCGATGATACAACAGTAGTCATGGTGTAAGACCAACTGTGACCCAGGAGAAGGTTGTAATCTAGAGGGGCATCAACCACTTCCACATCTAGATTAATGGTTTTTCCTTTGACCTCTATTGGTAGATCCTCTAAAATACCATACGGATGGAAACCTCTTCCATCAAAAGCTTTGAGGATAGTCGGTGATTGGTTAATTGTCGGATAACCAAGTGATTTCCAACATTTTAACGACATGATACACATAGAATCCCCTTCATCAACAACAGTACGAAAGAAATGTTTGTTTATTACTATTACTGGAATCTAAAAAGCCATTTGATGGGATAGGCGAGGTGTAAAATTCTATAAATCAAAGATCATTAGGTTTGAATCCTGAAGGTTTACGGCTCCTATGGCTAACAATAGTAATTTTCTTTGGGTTGGACATGATTGCAGTACTTCCAAAGCTGACATTGCTGAAGGGGAAATTTCCAAGTCTTCAACAATATTGTAGTTCTGAGAAGCTCTCGCATGTGGATTGAAAGCTGATTTATGAAGTGCCCCTTTAGCAGGCGATTTTATTACTAAGTCAGGATTCAGTTTCTTGATCTGTAGCGGATCAGAAACTGAGGGAGATGTAGTTGATACTGAATTATAATTTTCTACTTCTTTACCACCAACAGGATTTTTACTACCATAATCTTACGATCGCGTCGCAACCATCAAGATATCTTCCAGTGTATTCGAGGAAGATCCAATCATATTACTATCTTGATAAGGAAAAGGATCCTTCAAGACATTAGGTGTGGACGAACCCTTAACGAATTTCAGTACCTCGGCTCTATCCGGGCGCTCTTTAGTAAAATGATCCTCAACACAGATTAGACAAGGATAACGAGGTTTTCGTTTATTGTTAGTTGGTTCGGTTTTATCATTTTTATCTTTTGAAGATGATTTTTTGTTTTTATTTGTACCTTTCTTCTTACCACCAGTTTTAGGATTGGTTGTAGATGATTCTACAACATGAATATCAGCGGAAGTTTCAACGGAAGAATCTCCTTTGGGTGAATCGGGTAAAGTTATAATAGGAGAAGCCATCTTGGAATATTTCTTCTTACTATTGCCAGTGTTAACAGAACCAATTACACCATCAGCAGCATGAGAGCCTAAAGCAGTTGTAGTTAATTGACCAGGTTTCGATAAATCAGGGATTTTGTCATATAGAGTACCTGACTATGTATATACAAGGTCAAGGTACTAAGCTTGAGCAATGACTTGCTCTTCTATAACAATGCCTCCTTTGGCCACATCTTCAACAATTTTGGGCGATAACGATTTGATGAACCATTCAGCCAAAATTTGGTCCGGAATAAAGACTTTCACCAAACGTCTCCTATGTCACCATTCATGAATGTGATCAGATATGTACATAGACGTAGATTGTTTTAATGAGGTTAAAAATTTCGTACCATTGTCGTATCTGACAGGTAAGTGAAAATGGGTTAAGAAAGTAGTAGCTAGTACATTAAAATTATTAAATGAGCCTCATGGTAACTCAATGTACCATTTGGCAGCTAGACCAATGAGAGTTCTCTGAAAAAGACATAACCAAATCGAATCATTGATTAGTAAATTGGATGCACACCAGAGGTGATAAGTCATAACGTGATTAAATGGATCTTCTCCTGACTTACCTTCAAACTTTGGAATATCACTGGGCAACTTATTAGGCATCGGTGGCCAATACGGAAGATAAAAAATCGGATCATTCATAAGGCACAATAAATCAAGTAAATCTAAAGTTGCTATGAATGGTAACTGACATCTAGGGTCTTGATAACCTTGTGTGATCAAACCAGTTCCAGGAGGATGATATCTAGGATATCAGGGAATTGGATTTGCATTGGGAATTGTGAAACCTCCTGGATAACCAGGATTAACCAGACCATACTGGGGTTGTTGAGGTACTTGATAAGTATACCCAGGATACGGCTGATATTGATATGTTGGATTTTGTGTAGTATGTCCAAATTGATACTGCCCCTGGTACGGTTGGTAAGTAAATTGTGGTTGACTAGTGAGAACCGTACTCGTACTAGATTGTCCTGTAGGCATCTGGGTCGTATTCTGAATTGTAGTTCCTGACTGTGGCACAAATACTTGAGGAATTTTTCTGATACATGGGTAGTAGAAATAGGAGCTGCAGATACTCTAGAAATAGGTGTGGTTGGTTGAACAGAAGTTGCAGCAGCAGCAGAAGTTTGAGGCAGAGTTCTAGGTGTACTAGGCCCAGGCTACTAAATAGAACTAGGTGCAAAGAATTGAATGGTAGGCTGGACAGGTTTCTGGGTTGGACCAGAACCTATGGGCTGTCCAGGTTTATTAGGCAACTGCACATTGGGTTGTAAATTATGTTGAATTTCAGATGGATCCCACACCATATTAATTTTGGGGTATAGAAGGTTGTGCTTATGAAGGACCATAACTAGGTTGAACGTACGTTTGATAATTAACTGGAAAATTTCCAGGTCCTTGTAATAATGGTTGACCTGAAGGAGGTTGAAAACCTTGAGCTGGGTACTGACCCTGCGGTTGATATTGACTCTGAGGCATGTATGAAATCTGGGGTTGATATTGACCTTGAGGTATGTACTATCCTTGGGGTTGATATTGACCTTGAGGTATGTACTGTCCTTGGGGTTTATTTTTACCTTGAGGTATGTACTGTCCTTGGGGTTGCTCCCCAGGAAAGAAATATTGTCCTACAGTTTGACCTCCAAGTGGTAAAAATTTACCCTGAGGTTGCCCTCCGGGTGGTAATTGACTACCTTGAGGTTGCCCCCAAGGCAGTAACTGACTTCCTTGAGGTTGCCCCCCAGGCGGTAATTGACTTCCTTGAGGTTGAGGATTCGGAATATTGCCAGACATCATAAATATCTGTTTTGTGTTCAACGTGCCAGTGTTTGTTTCATTTGTACCAGATGATAACACTTGTTCAATTGGTTGAGGAGCTACTCCTGAGAAGGTACCAGAGAGTGACTAGTATCCCGAAGGAACAGACAAACTACCGTATAAAAATTTTTCTGGAGATTCAGAAAACATAAATGACTCACTCGACATAGCTAATGAAGGTTGATAACCTCTCATTGTAGGGTAAAGAGGAATTCAGGGTGGTGAATAAGTAAGACCTGCGTTTTCTAAAAAATATTTCAATGATAAATACCAAGCGTTAGTTCTAAAAGGACTGTAGAATATTGATTCACTTTCTCTAAGATTTAAAGTTTCTTGGGTTTCGGGAAGAACTACGTCTTCATCTGGACCAACAAGTTCTTCAATACATATGAGATCAGAAGGAAGTTTTTTGGTAATGCGATGTATTACTCTAGGTGAATTAGGATCACTAGAAGTTAGAGTAACAAATCCTGAATATGATTCCAGCAGGTTTAGTTTTGGCTCAGAAATTTCAGGTTCTTCAGCTAATTCACTGGGTTCAGAAGCAACTTAGTAATTTCAGAAATTGAAATTGGCTCTTAAATATATTCTATTGTTTCTGATTGATTTACTTCATGATAATTAGGATGAGTAATTATGGATGATTCTCTTGGTTCTGTTGATCTAATTCTGCTAGTAGTATGTGGTACTAGAGCTCTCATTCCTTCAAGTTGGCTTGGTGTATACTCAGGGGGTTTCCCCTGAAGTCTACGCGATTGTCTTGGTAATTCAGCCATGATTAAAAACTATTAATCACACGCAATCAAATAAAATTTCAATCAAAATTCCTAAAGTCACTAAGGAGACAAACAAATGATCAAACACTTATAAAATCTAGGAGATCAAACCACACACAAACAATAGATTCCCACACTAAAAACACTAGTTGGTGATGAAATCCAACATCGTAGTATTTAATGTAGAAATGGCAGTTGGAACAGTTACCCCGACAACCTACTCAATGAAACAGACCAGTGCAAGTTTCTCCATTTAAACCATCTCGAGTGAAGATAACCCTTAGGAGAGTCCAAGTGAGTCTAGTCGGCGTCTACTCCAGGTGCAGTGGGATCTTTCCTCCACCGTCACCTTAGGAAAAAATCTAGGAGATCAAACCACACACAAACAATAGATTCCCACACTAAAAACACTAGTTGGTGATGAAATCCAACATCGTAGTATTTAATGTAGAAATGGCAGTTGGAACAGTTACCCCGACAACCTACTCAATGAAACAGACCAGTGCAAGTTTCTCCATTTAAACCATCTCGAGTGAAGATAACCCTTAGGAGAGTCCAAGTGAGTCTAGTCGGCGTCTACTCCAGGTGCAGTGGGATCTTTCCTCCACCGTCACCTTAGGAAAAAATCTAGGAGATCAAACCACACACAAACAATAGATTCCCACACTAAAAACACTAGTTGGTGATGAAATCCAACATCGTAGTATTTAATGTAGAAATGGCAGTTGGAACAGTTACCCCGACAACCTACTCAATGAAACAGACCAGTGCAAGTTTCTCCATTTAAACCATCTCGAGTGAAGATAACCCTTAGGAGAGTCCAAGTGAGTCTAGTCGGCGTCTACTCCAGGTGCAGTGGGATCTTTCCTCCACCGTCTATGGAAAAAATCTAGATCAAACCACACACAAACATTAGATTCACACTAAAAACACTAGTTGGTGATGAAATCAACATCGTAGTATTTAATGTAGAAACTAGCGGTTGAACGATTCCACGAGCAACCTGCATATTAAACAGAACCGGTCTGATTTCTCCATTTAAACCATCTACAGTGAAGATAACCATGAGAGGAGTCAGTGAGTCGTATTCTCAGTGCAGTGGGATCTTTCCTCCACCGTCACCTTAGGAAAAAATCTTAAGCTATGGCCACTAAGGTCACCAACAAGAAAAAATATACCTGGGGGAACAGTCTACGATCTGATATACGCGCAAGGGCAAAGTAACAAAGCTCAATCCCTTCGAAGGCTCCTTGACATAATCCAAGGTATACCGACAAGTGACCCCAGGCTCCTCGACAATGGTCAATCCAAGGTTTACCGTTGTTAATACGCGCACATCTTCTATCATTTCCAATGAGATAGAATTGATCACCTCACTGGTTCAGATATGATCTCATGCTTGACTCCTTTAGGAGGAGCTTCCCAGAGCATACAAGCTACTATTGGATTTTTCCTACCACAAGATCAACTACTTGTTGGTGAAAAGAGTCCTAGAAATATACAAATTACTAGATTGGTTTTAATTTAAGCATTGCTTTTAATAGGTTGTTTCTTAGGAAAATAGGTGCGAAAGTGAAACTTTGATGATATGTAGTGACCCGACTCAAAACACACTACAAATGCATCTATTATGAGAAACAATTCATTTCCTTTCAATGAGTTCTATCTAAAAGAAAGAGTTGAGAGATGCAATCTTTTAAAACAATTCTTTCCTTCAAAAGAAGAACATATGAAAAGATCCTTATCTCACGAGAAATCAGAATGATCAATTGCTCAAAAAGGAATTTATTCTTCAAGATCAAAACTACAATCAAAACATTCTCCAAAAGAAAAACTACAATTTCTAGAAATAACACTCAAAACTAAAAACACTAATTTCGAGATCTAAAAATTCTAAGAATTAAATCTGAAATCAAAACTTTTAATATTTTGAGGACGTTTTGCTTAATTTGTAATCGAACTAAGAAATTCTTTGCTGAAATGAGAAAAAACTCAAAAACATCCAGTTATGGTTTTTTAAGTGAAATTCAAAACTTAATGAAAAATTTATTAATGATTTGCAAATGGGAAAATGGGATCTAATTCTCATAAAGCAATTTCTGCTAAGAAGTCAAAGACTCAGCAAGAAAAAAATGAAATACCAGTGATCTAAGGTATACAGAGGTTTCTGATCTTTGAGTGATACAAAGACAAAGCAAAAATCACTTATAACATGCAGATCTTGTAGAAAATCATTCAAAACTTAAAAAATGCTGAAAGAAAATCTCAAACAAAGCTTTCTGAAAGAACATACAAGTATGGGTATATACTAAGAATCCTACAAACCAATCTTGGAAAAAATAATTTTAAGTTTTTCAAAAAATTTCTCAGGGTCTGTAGGTTTTAGTATAGACAGATGTGGTGCCGCACTATGTATACAGAAAAATGGCGGAGATGATCGCATTGTGCCTAAAGACAAAGTGCAGAGACCAGAAAAGTTAAAGAAAAATAAAAATTTCTAAAGCACTTTTCTGGGATTCTACACGAATAAATTACCCAAGCTAGTATCAATCAATCAAAATCAGAAAATAATTTCACAAGTCAAAAATAAAATAAAACAAAGTTCAAGATCCATTCCCCAGTGGAGTCACCATTTTGTTGGATAGATAAATCATTCTTGCAGATAAGACAGATCTCCCTAGTATCTTACGATAACTAGCAACAAACAGACAGATGTAAACTACATTCTCTAGATTATACTTGATCTAGAATTATCTATAATGAAGAATTTAGGACTTACCTGTAGTCCAATGATGATCGTAGTTTTCTCTCCTGTCACTTTGAATACGTCTCCTTTTGGGATCTGCAATAAAAAAACATGAAAGAATCAGAAGCACTTTCATAATATAGACTAATTCATAAACCATAAACCTATCTTGATGATCAAGGAATTCAAGAAATAAGCCATTTAAATAAACAACTCATTGAGAAAACAGGATCCATTTGTATTATCTTTGATGAAAAAAGGAGCCTTACAACCGTGTTCACCTTGATGTCGTACAGGTCCTTCCGGGGTTCGGAACAAGAATTTCTTCTACTTTGACAAGCCTTTGCACTCTCTTGACTAACATACACATGAGTGTGTAATCATTCCCATATGATAATCAGTTAAGAGAGTCTAAGTTTCTCCAGCAATTCTCCTCAAAAAATTTCAAAGCCTAACTCCCCTTAAGGCTGAACTATGGCCTCAATTTATAGCAAAAGAGAAGAGGTTGCAGCTCCAAAAAAGAGGGGATAGAATCCTCTTTCAAGGGATTAAGTTCCACATACCAAGGGGTAGGATCCTTTAATGGAGGGATGAATGTACATGAAAGGAGAAAACTTTCCATTGAATAATTGCTTCCAGAAGCTTCCAGATTCAACCAACTGGGCTTCTAAATTTTACTTCCACCTTCACTTTACCTTTTATAGGAAACCGCACCTTAAATGAAGAAAACGTATGGCTGGTTCCACATGTTCTAAAAGAAATAGATGTGGCACTGCAGATAATACTAAGAGAAAGTGCGGTACAAGTATTTTTAGGGCTTTTATAAGATTTTCTCTCAATTTCAAGGCTTGGTTTTAAGAACTTGATGTTTGTAGACTTCTAAGGGAGTATTGTATGAGTAATGATGAACCCATAAAGATAGTAAAACATCATGGTGAAAATTTTAGAGTAACACACAGATATTTCTGATTCAGCACTTTGCAGAAGCTTCTGCACAACTGACCTATCATTGGGATCTACTCCAATCTTTACTATTATATTCTTGAGCTCTTCATTCTGGATTGTCAAAGCTTTGGAATTGGATTTTTCTAACTTCAACTGCTTTATCACTTTTCCAAGCATATTCTCTGCCTTCATTGCCACTGCATTAGTTTTTGTTAAGTCATTCACAATTAGCTGACCTGTTTGCATGTGTAGATTCACTTTATCCAGCAATGGGATTTTCTTCACATCTACAGTCAAGTTTACAGTATTGAAATTGTTAGAAGAACCAATTGACATATCAGAAGGATGTGAAAAGGAAATTTTAAATTGATATTTTTCAATATCCATTGTAGTTATAAGTCTTGTTTGGTCTGGAGTTATCTGGTACTCAGTTTGATCTTCCATACTTTCCTTCATCTTCTGATTTCTCTCTGCAATATGGGCAAACATTTGTTTAATTAAAGGCACTTGATCCTGAGTGCTCTCATGCTTCCTGGGTGAAGCAGGGAAATTTTGTTCATCTCCCAACTGTAATGAAAAACCAGGTTGAATATCTACAGACTCTTCATTGAACTTTGGTCTCTTCTTAGCTCTCTGTTCCTTGTCCTCTGAACCAAAAATTGCCTCTTTACCTCTTTTATTTGATTTTTTTGATATAATAGGAGTCTGAACATTTGAACTTACTTAACTTACAACACCTTTACCTTCCATTTTTTCTAGATCTGGTCTGCTCTCATGAGTGAAGGATTAATATCTATTATCAATTATTCTACTAGAAATGACACTGTGAGGGTCATAAGCCCACTTCTCTCCTAACAATAAGTGAATTCCATCTAACATCTGAGTGACTTCATCAAATTCTTGTCTCATATTAACTATAAAGGGAGCCACAGTCATTGGCAATTTCAACATATGACCTTTCTTCATAGGCACAAAATGAATTTGGTCAACATTTAGACTTTGCCTAATAAACTCCAGAGAAAATAATCTCATAGGCACAAACACAGGAGGCCTATAAGGTTCTACACTAGCTCCATAAAGTCTAATTTTAGAATAATCTTCAAAAACAAACCAATCACCAAATTTACAACTTGCCCCCAAATGCAAGAACTCTTGAGCTTTGGGAAAAAAATAGGGGGGAGAACCTCCATTCAAAACTTTATATGCAGAAGACATAAACTGACTAGGAAAATCAAACAAACCACCCTCATTCTGTTCTTTTCTCACTATATCTGTCCAAAATATTACTGATTGTCTCCTCTTATTCATATCCATAATTTTTAACCACAAATGCATGAATTCTTCTACATTTTGATATAAGAATAAGTAAACAATAAGTGAGGGAAACCTGGATGAACCCATTAATGATAAGCTCATGAGCTGAGAGTTAATAGATCCTTGCTAATAGGATGGAATATCTAGCACCAATCTTGGCTTCATCATCATGGTGAACATTCCCAAAATTGACTTGTCCACTGTACTATCGTTGTCTTTTCCCAAAATCTTTGCAATGCAGCTCAGCACCGATTTGACTTCAATATCAAAAACCTCCATAGGGAAATATTTACTATCAGGTACAAACTACTGTGTATTTGGCTTTATAAAATGAATGAATTGATTAAATTCTTGACCTGCAAGATTGTCATAATATGCTTCAAAGAATCATCAGAGAATTGGACATATGACTTCGACTCAAGGTAACATAGAGCTTGGCGAATTAACTGAACTGACACTTGTAGAACATTTTCTCCTTGATAATTCATTACAAAATATTTCCCAGGGTACATAAAAAACACTGGCCAGTAGATAAATTCAGATAAAAAGATGAGTTTTCAGGACACATGTAGATAGCACACCAGTTTTTTCCATGGCGGTGTAAATTGGAAATTTCTTTTTGTTTAGAAGGACTTGCTGGTAAAAATAAAGGTGGTCAAGGGAAAAATCTGTATCTTGGATATCCCTCTCAGTATCCATGAGAGGGATGTGACTAGCTGAACCTAACAAGGATGAGCATTTAGCCATAGTTTAACTTTGGGATGGTAGACAACTTACAGGGTGACCAATAATTGACAGGGTGACAGAAAACTCAAAAAGACGCAGCACAGACAAACTTCAAATGCCAACTAACCAATGATAATTTCAAAAAGAATGAGAATTTCCCTTAAATAGGTGGCATGGATTTGAACTTAAATGCTGATAAGATGCGCCAACAGACCGTTAAGAAACCCTGACGTGGATGACAATTGTAACCAACTTGGCAGCAAACATCACTGCGGGGGGCCTCGAGGTACGGAGGATTTATTTGGCTTATGCCCCCGCAACCAATCTCGACCATTGATCTGGGTTACTCCTGCAGTCAACAGAGTCAACTGCGGAGGCACCCTCCATGTTAACTCATGCGCTAAATGTGCCCGCGGGTTGAGCCCTTTACTCAGTGCTTAGTAAATCATCTAATCTCACTCGATAAAGTAATCGATATTTAAAGTTTGAACTGGGACCCGCTTTCATAAAGCCTAAAAGTATTTAAACTTTTAACTTTAACATAACGATTAGATCTATTTTTATGATAGAGTATATGAACTGTAATACTTTAACATATATTTTTAGTAGTTTTCTATATTTTTTTTGTATTTTTGATAATTAAAATAAAAGGATATTTCAAATGATCCACAACGTCTGGCTCCACCTAGGGATAGTGTTTTTTTTCCATGAAACACTAAGAACCTGCAGATTAGTGCCTTCACCTCGAGTATGGAGTCAAATAGTATTTGATGAAAATTTTATAATGAAGAAAACAAAATATGTATAATGGTGAACTGTCAATATTCAATGCTGGAAATAATGTTTTAAATACTGCCCATTCATAGGAAATTCTAGTATTTCCCCATCAATATTCTCCGGCATAAAAGTGTTATTTGATTTGGATTCAATAATCCTGTATGGGCCATACCAGAGAGGATCAAACTTACCATGCTTTCCTTTTTATTCTCTTCTGGTATCCCATCTTAATACCAAGTCTCCAGTTTGGAACAGAATTTATTTTGCCTTCCTATCAAAAATGGATTTCATTTTCTCCTGATATGTGACCAAGTTTTCCATAACTTTATTCCTACTTTCACTCAATTCTATCACCTTATTTAGTGTTCTTATAAATGCATTAGGTTCTTCTTGTGCTTCTTGAAGAAAGGAAATTACAAGTCTAGCTAGTTGAGTGGGAAACAAAGCTTGTGTACCATATACTAACTCATAAGGAGACTTACCAGTAGATCTTCTAGTAGTCATTCTCACTGCCCAGAGTGCAAATATCAACTTTGAATCCCAATTCTTCTAATTATCATTAATTGTTTTCTTCAAAATATTTACCAATTTCTTGTTGGAGGATTCAGCTAGTCCATTCCCTTGAGGATGATATGCTGTAGAATGAGACAAGATCACGTTATATGTTTGACAAAAAATAATGAATTTTACTGAGTTGAATACTTGAGCATTGTCTGTTACAATCTTCACTGGACATCCAAACCTGCTGAAGATGTTCTCTTCCAGAAAATTCATCACTACCAGTTCATTTTCTTTTCTGGTAGGTATTTCCTCCACCCATTTTATAAAATAATCAATGGCAGTTAGAATCCACTTGAACTACCCACTTGATGGTGGATTAATTTCTCCAATGAAATCCAATCCCCATTGTCTAAAGGGTTCTTCAACAAAAATAGGGAGAAGAGGTAGAGGAGCTAACCTTTTATTCTCTACAAAAAATTGACATTTTTGGCAACTTCTAACCACTCTGTATACATCAGAAAATAAGGAAGTCCAGTAAAAACTTGATTTGAGAATTTGTGAGCAGTAACTTTCCAGCTATAATGAACTCCACACAAAAATTCATGGTATTCTTTGATAACTTCCATTGATTCTCCTTCTATCAAACATAGCAACAAAACACTACCAAGATCTTTCCAATATAATTTAGCATCAATTATAACATAAGGTGTAATATCCCAAAATGGGGATGTAGCAATACATGAACATAATAATGGAAATAGCAGTGCAAATCAACTCATAAAAATGTGAGAAGAAAATATAGCCATAATATTAATCTCATAGTAGCAAATGTATACAAATTCTTGAGGAAATAATCACTCAAGTGGGCACAACAAGCCTCAAGAAAGCATGTACATAAAATATGAAGAACACTGCTACATAAATATTGCCCAAGGCTATGGCAACGGAGTTTTATTAGGAATAATTGCTACTAGACAATTTCAATACATGGATCTGCAATTATATAGCTCATACGATGTTTGGAGTGAATATCTAAGCTCCCAAACACAATTCCAAGACAATCCTAGAAGGATTTCCTGAAATATGAAAAATGTACAAAATGTCGGAGTTGCAGTCCTAGGACTGAATAGCAACTGCAACTCTAGAACTGGATGGAGATGGTTGAAGATGATGCATAAGCTGAATAAAACTCCTCCAATGGATCTTTCAAGTGAAAGGCTGGTCCTAACACTGAAGATCTCACCCTCCAAACAAACAGTGCAACCCCTCAACTGCAAATGGTCACAAAAATAACGCAGTAAAGGAGAGGGACTATATTGTAGGAGATAGGAAATGTGTTGGCCAAGTGCTAAGATCTGAAATATACTCCAAAGGCTTCCTCACTGATCTACAAAAGGAAGGGAAGCTTCCTACTTTAAAAAATAAGCTCCATAGGTGGTGTTGTGAAACCTCCACTGCAACACCCTGCAACATAATGTTATACTTCTGCAAAAATAATGTTGTAGTTGAAGGAGGTGGCTTGGCCTTAAGCCTGGATGTGGAGAAATGAAGTGCAAGCTCCATCAATAGGCCTCTCAAGAAAGGAGAAGTAATTCCTAAACAGGAATTCCTTGTGCTAAGCAGCACAACAATCTCAACTAAATAGTTGAAGAAAGCACAATAGTCATTCAGACCATAAAATCAATAATCAATAACATGTCTTGCTATGGCTGCCTTGCCCTCCTTATATACAAGTGGAATCCTTCTCATCTTGGGTCCCACTCATTAGGGTTTCCTTCACCAAGGAATATTCCTCCTAGTATCTCTGTGTTGTCTCTAAAGATGATCTCCACCTCCTATCCTAGCGTTGTTGACTTGGTCAAACTTGACCTTGTCCACATGCAAATAGACCTTTTCACACATGAGGGTGTTAAATCCAACTCCTATGATGATCCCTTTTCACACTATGAAGGATTTTATTCATATTTCTGAAATTTATGGGCCTCCTTACCCATTTATTCATCTCCTAGGTGTAAAAGACAAAAATCAATATTCCAATTAGTTGCATGCTAAATTTGGAATATTACATAAGGTTGAGCTTTGAGTTTAACAGCTATGTACTTTGTTATGTTGATTGAAGGAGGGCAAGATAAAAAGCACATATAGTGAATAATATCCTTATACCAATCCAAGCAAATAAATTTGTATTTGATCACTAACTTTGTGCTAATTTGATTTGTTTCCTCAACTACTTTATCCACAGGTGCAAGCAAGTTAATTTTTGTAGCTTGGAAATTAGATTATGTCAGAAATTTGGCCAATCCTTGTCCTTTGACCAACTTAGTAGGCCTAATATCTAAATCATATTCTTGAATTTTGGCAATCCAATTTCCTCTTTTCCCCTCCACATCACTCTGAACTAGCACAACTTTTACAGCTGAATTAGGTACATATGCTAATATTTGAGAATGAAGTACATAAGTCCTGAAAGCTTTTAATGATTTAACTAAAGCATATACCTACTTCTCCAAGATATTGTATTTTACTTCTGCATCTCTGAGAACTTTACTGAAAAATGCTATAGGTTACTCATTTCCCTCTTCGTTCTTCTGCAACAACACAGCAGCAATGGTAGAAGGTGATGCAAATGAAAATATTTGGAAAGGATTTTGATAATATGGGCTGATCAGTACTGGAGCTTCTTGAAGAGCCTCTTTAATTCTGGAAAATGATTCTCTTGCATCTTTATCCCATTTCACTTCAGCATTTTTCTTCAACAAATCTGTTATACTTCTGACAATCTCAACATAATTTGGGACAAATATTCTTAGAAAATTAATTTTCCCTAGAAATCTTTGGATATCTTTCTTACTTCTAGGCAATGGAATTGTTTGTATAGCCTCAACTCTTGCTGGATAAATTTTCACCCCCTGTTTTGAAACTATATGTCCCAGCAACTTACCTTCCTCCAAAGAAAACAAGTATTTTTTAGGATTCAAAGATAACCCAAACTTCCTGCATTTCAAGAAAGCCTTCTGCAGATGTTCCAAGTGCTCATCATCAGAACCTGAAAAAATAGTCACATCATCCAAATATATGACTAAAAATTTGTCACCCACAAATGCTATATCCATTGCTCTATGGAAAGTAGCCCCTGCGTTCATCAGACCGAATGGCATCTTGGCATACATAAACGTTCCCCATAGTGTGGTAAAAGTTGTTTTCTTCTGATCTTCTTTTTCAACAGCTACTTGGTTGTACCCAAAAAAACCATCAACCATGGATAACCTATGAGATCTAATCACCTTTTGTAGAACATAATCCATTTTTTTCAAAGGATAATTATCCTTCAGAGAAGCTCTATTCAAGTTCCTGAAATCAACACATAATCTTATCTCTCCATTCTTCTTCCTGACAGGAACAAGATTTCAAACCCAATATAAGTATCCAAGTGGGACTATGATTTTTGCTTGCAACAGTTTCTTCACCTCTTTTTCAATTGGGGAAAGTAACAGTGGATTAATCTACCTGCGCTTCTGCCTGTGAGGCTTAACCCCATATTTCAGTGGTATTTTATGCTGAATAATATCTAAATCATATGTCTTTAAATATTCATATGACCATGCAAACACATCCATATACTTCTTGAAAAGATCTATATACCTTTCTTTATAATCCTTAGGAACTCCTTTAAACAACTTAACCATTTTGGGCTTCTGCTGAGTTCCTAAATTACATTCCTCCATTTCTCCATCCTGAGATACTTTCTTCTAGTTCACTACTACATCATTCGCATCAAACAATACTTCTAGAGGAACCAAACCTCTGGGAAATGTATTATCCTTCAACTGAATTATTTTATGATCACCTATTGACTGTTTTAGGTTTTTTAGTCTATCATTTTGATCAGCTTGTTTACTTTCTTGATCAGTTTCACTATCTTCAAATATTCCAATCACTGTTAGGAAATGATTGATTTGCTCATCATCCTCAAAAACCTGCCAATTCTTTACATTATTAGGAATTGAAGGCCTATGTCTCAACTCAATCTCATATCTCAGTCTTGGATTAATTGGTGGCTTAAATGTACTGGTTGTAACTGCCAGTGAATCTGCCATTATTTTTTCTTCTCTTGGAATAAACTGAATATTCAAGGCTTCAAAATAGTTTTCAGTAAGGTCCCACACTTAATTTCTATAAGACCTCAATCTGGGATGCTTGGTTTGACATGAATTCTTATTCCGTCTTATAATTAACTCGGAATCACCAAAAATTGAAATACATTGAATTCCCATTTTCTTAGCAGTTTGGAGACTGAAAATAAATGCTTCATACTCAGCTACATTATTGGTTGATTCAAACTCAAGCTTAAAATAAAAAGGTACAAGATTCCCTTCTGGAGATATGAATAACAAGCCAACTCCTGTGCCATCCTTTGACTAGGCACCATCGAAATAACAATTCCAAATTTTATTTGAATCTGGATCCTTATGTAAAATTGCTAAAGAGATCTGCTTCTGTGAGTCTTCAGCAAATTATGCATCTTCATGCAACATAAAACAAGAGAGATCCTCCTTCTCTTGGCCATATATTAGGGAATTTCCTGCATCCTTCTTTGTGATAGTCTTAAAAATTCAGGTTTCTTTGTATAACCTTCTCTCTTCCCCATTGAAGACATTAATGATTGCATATGTAAAGTCTAATTTTAAGACACCTCCAAGCTTTTCTCCCCAAGATATGGATAACAACATACCAAATCTAGCTGGAATATTTGCAACTACTACATCCATCATGATACTCTTGGCTGGAATTTGAGCCAGGGATACCATCATGTCTTTGATAAGCCCAACACATTTAACCCTTTTGGAATTGAATGAATAAATGTCTCTATAGGGCTTAGTGATTTGTAAATTTAACTCTTTCATCAAAGACAATGGCATCAGATTATGTGATGCACCAGAATCTAACATACAATTATGCAAAATGAAATCATGTAAAAGAAACGATATATAAAAAGGAGGAATAGAGGAATCAACCTCTTCAACATGTGGACCAAAGGTAACCACTGATTTTTCTTCTTGAAAATTCACAATATCACCAACATCATCATACTGAGAGAGATTAAAAAACTCTGCAATTTCCTTCTTATATCTAGGTGTCTTAGCTAACTCAAGCAAGGGTACTTGAACTTTAAATTTTTCTAACTCTTTGGACAAACTAAAAGTTTGATTTTGTTTAACAGTCTTCTAAGGTTCTTCTTGATTTTTGTTAGGATTAGCATGATGCTCAGGTATAGTAACAATATTCTCCAAAATATTAGAATCATTAGACTCACTCTGGGAAACCTCAGCTTGATGCTTTTCATTGTCTTTTATTGAATTGATGGGTTTTTTTCCCTTGTCTAAATGTTTTACTAAGTTCTCTAGTTGCGGAGTCGCCATTGGAGAAGAAATTAAATCTGGTTCTTTTTCCTCATCATCCTGAGTTCTTAATCTCTTTTTTTATTTTAAGTCATACTTTTTATGTTGTTTTTCTTGCATAAAATCAATGAATTGTTTGCAATAATCATTCATTTATTCCTGGTCAAATGATACATCAGGCTTTGTACATTATTATTCACATTTATATTCTTCTTCATCATCTTCCATATAAACAACAGAGATTTGATCTTCAACCTCTTTCTGATCATCATCAACAGACTATGAAGGTGCTGCTTCTATATATAAGGGTGCTTGAACTTGGTCATGATCTATCCTTTCCCTTTGCAAAAATTGTAAAGGCTACTTTCTGAATTGGGGATTAAAAATCCCTCTATTTTGCTATGGAGGTTTCTTATTATCCAATTCCATATTCATAAGTTTGTTTGACAAGTTCTTGATGACATTAGTCATGTCATCAATCCTTTGATCTTGTGATGACTCTTCTTTGGCCTTACCTTTATCTCGAATTGACTGCTTTTATTTTTCTTTCTCAGCAACAGTCATATTTGCTTCAATCTCCAAAGCATCAGTTTGGATTTGTTCAAAAGTGGGAGATCTTCTCTCTCTCAAAGTAAAACTAAAATCTGATACAAATTCCCCAGAAAAAACAACTCTTACTCCAATAGGAGGGGGTTTCATTTCTGCAGGCAAACTATTATACAATTTGTTAAATCTTTTAATGAAATCACTCATGTTTTCATCAGACTTCTTCTTAATAGCATTAAACTCTATCAATGAATAACCATGAACTCTCTTTTCACCCCATATTTGGATGAACTGTCTTTCTAATTCTTCCCAATCATTGATTAAGCCATCTGGTAATCCTTTAAACTATTTTCTTGCCTCTCCATTTAGAGATTGTATAAAAAGTATCATTACTACATCAAGATGTTCAACATTTAAGTTTTCAGCAAAGGTGCAAAAAAAAGGCAAGTGTTGTTCTACAGTTATTTCATCTTCACCAGTAAATATAGGAAGCGATTTAAGGTATTCTTGAGGCATTTCATTCATTGGTTGTGGAATATTTAATGGTGCATATCTATTGATCAAGAAATAAGGAACATGGGCTGCCATGTTTATGCCTTGATTAACTGCTCCTTGAGTAGGTGGGGTTTGTATACCAGTTGTAGATGTGGATGGATGCGGTGAAACAACTGATATGGGATGGGGTTGATGAGAAATAGTAGAAGAACTGGCAACTGTATTAGGGTGAGTTTCTGTAAATGTGAATGAAACAGATTCAAAAGAATGTTCTTCTAAATTTGGTTCTTGGAAATGAATATGTGGAGACAAGGATTCTTGTTCCGAGAAAATGAGTTTCTGGGAAATATCCTTGGATGAATTAGTATTGGAACTACTTCCTAGTGTAGGCAGTGTAGCATCAGGTGTAGATAGTGTTCTTGATTTCTGGCCTTTTTTAGAAACCAACTTTTCAGGATCTGAAAGAATGGGGGCTTTCTGCTGAGAGGTATCCAACCCCATATGTGGCCTTTTAAATGCTAGAATTTATGAAATGAAAACACAGCTTTAATATTTCCTCCTCTCTGAGCAACCAGAGGAAATATGAACAAAACCCATGGAAAAACTTCGCTTCTTCGTCCCGAGCAATGACACCAAAAAATGGTGTACCTTAAGAGAAAATACCTTAGCTATGATAAGGAATCAATGCTTAAGACATTTATATGATTATGTCACAGAAATACTTGTCTTTGTTTAATCACCCTGATCAGGAGATCAAGTCTCTTGTAGAAAAATGCTCAAAAATTAAGTTTCTCAGAATTGGTCTGAACTAGAATGACTGGAAAGAGCTCAGAAAAATGATCCTGTAGAGGCAAACAGCACTGAAAACCGACATTGTATGAGAAAGATATTCAGCTTTGAAGTTTGCCAATTTTAGTTAAAAAATGGCCAAAATTTGACTTTATAAAAAGTTATTTTTATTAAAAAAAGAATATTCTAGGAATATTCTGTGGAATATTCCATAGAATATTTTGTGGAATATTTCGTAGGCATCCAATGAAAGGGTGCCATGTGGCCAGCCCGGAGGCCGCCACGTGGCCCCAAGGTGGAATGAAATGGGCATTCAAAAATTTGTTTATGGTCCCGGTAGGATTTGAAACCGGGTCGGGGCGATGGCAACGGAGAGCCCTGACCGTTGGGTCATGGCAGTTGTTCTTGTTATCAATGGGCGCAAAAATGTATTTAAACTTTGGTTTAAGTTTGGGCAAGGCCCGAAAGGGGGCCAGCCCCCATGGGCCAGGCCCCTCTACATAAAACCTTACCGTAGGAACCCAAGGCTTAGTCCATTGGCACGTTTAACCGTTTGAACGGTTGGGCATATGGTGCAGAGATAATATTAAAATGTAGATATATATTAAAGTTTCAACCGCATTATTCCAAGATTTACGCCACAAATAGCGCCCAGACGTTTGGTCTTATGGATAAGGCCCTTAACTCTAGCACCCTCGGTTGGCGGTAAAAACGGAAGAGGTACCAAAGATAGCACAGACCCCATATTTTTCGGGGTTAACTAGAGTTCCACCAGATTTGGTGGAGCTTTTCTAGCCCTAACTGGGAAAAAATTCAGTTAGCCATAACTTTGGCTAGGGAAGTCCAATTGAAACGATTTTATTTATTTATTTTGGGGTATTGAAGCATTATGGAGCTGTTGGGACAGGTTGCAAAGCCATCAGGGTGCTCTATCAGTGATTTTATCAGCGATTTTGGTTGTGGAGCCACTAGGGCTTGGTGAAAGATCAGCTGTGTTGGACTATACTCATCCATTGGAGGTGAATGAATAGTCAATTTATACTAATTTCAATCCTCTTTTTCTGAATTTGCAGCTAATTTTTCCTTTTGAGGCTTTCTACACATTGTAATTTTTAATTTGAGCATTAATGAAAGAGGGAAAAGCCTATTTGGAGGCTTTTGGACCCAGCAGAGGTAGCCCAAAAGAGGGGTGAACTGCTTAAACACATGCTTACTGTTATGCTGTGCATTTTTGTTGTTATATTTTAGATTTTACTACATTAAACAGTAACTTTTCATAAGTCCACTTTTCCCAATCAGACTTATACAGTGATCACAACTCATTACTTTCACTTCAAACCACATTTCTTCCATTGCAGAATACTTGAACTTGCTTATTCACACATAAAATTTTGGTTAATGAATACTTTGCATACATAAAAAAATACTTTCATTGGATAGATCTATTTAGTGTTTACATTATATTTCTTTAGGCAGAGTCAGTAAGAGGGCCAGAAGCTTCTGGTTTCATCCTTTCTAGTAAAGGTGAAATAACCAGTAAAATCCCCTACTGTCAATCTCTGTATAAGAAATATCTTGTTCACACAATTTCATATCACACCCTCAAGTATTTATCATTAAACCCTCAAAGATAAAATATAATGAATGTCCCATAATGCTATTATCTGTTGATATTGAATGGAATGATTAGAAGAACATGTAAGAAATAAGCCCAAACTAATATGCTATTTGTACAGAATATATCACCCCAAACTCCAAAAGAATTATAAGGAAATAAATAGTTACAATGGAGCGCCTATTAAGGATTTTAACTCTTACTTACACAAGTGAAAAGAGACCTGCAGCTTCATTACTTCATTTTATTCAAAGATGAAAAGTACACAATGTAAACTAGAAGACACATCAACATCAACAAATGCCAAAAACTTGATTTTCATTCATTAATATTTCGAAATATGAGTACAAAAATTGTATTCTGAAGGTCCAAAACTCAAAACCTTTCTCTTTCTTCTTCTCTATCTCATTAAACACAATAGAAATCAATTTGTAACTGCTGTAATTGATATTAACAACTTTAACTACTTAGGATGTCATAGACTATCTATTACATGTCTTCAAAAATGTCTTACTACAATTACATTCTCTCTTTAAAAGAGGAAATAACATGAAATTAAAAACCTAATCTATATGCTGAATATGGATTGATGATGATGTTGCTACATTTCCTTGACTGGTTGATTTATCCTTCTTTCTAGTCGAGGGATGCTTTGGTAAATCTGTCATCCAAGCTCTATACTTCTTCCATATTTCGATGTTTGTCTTTGGTGAATGAACCAGCTTGTGAAACTCCAATATGAAAGCAGTGATTCTATTGAAAGATGTTCTTTCCAAAAGAAGAGTTTTCACTAACCACAGTAGTTGAAAATGTCTCTAAAGGAAATTGATCACTGTTGCTCCTTTAAGAACCTGAGTTTTCTCAAGAGTGTTGTCAACCTTACTTTTTTCCAAAACTAGCAAGAGCTCATAAGAATCCCATGACATAAGACCACCTCCAAGCCCCCAACATGATGGAAAACCTACTCTTGCTATTTTATCAAATAATTTATCAAATTGACTCACTGCTTCCTTTAACTCAATCAGCTTCTTTTCTGTAGACTTCCTACAATCATTTTGTTAATTTCTACTACATATAAAATTCTGTCTTTAATTTCATTTTCTTCCAATTCCTGATCTGTTTTATAATTAATGAAATTAATGAAATTCCTTACCCAAACAACCCTATTGAATTGCTCTTCAAATTCCCTGATAATGCTTTTTTCTTCTGCAATAACAATCATAAAATCCCATATTGTTTTCATTTCTTCAATAATATCATTCCAAATGATATCCTTAGCCTGTATTAAGGACATATTTCCCTTCAATATTTCTTTGAGATTTTTAATCTCAGCATTATTAGTTTGGCATTCCATTTTGTATTTATTGACTTCTCCCTCAATAGCTTTTATAAATTTTGTTGTTGTTTCCAAATCAGATTGTGCCCTTTTCCGATCTATTTCTGCCATCTTCAATTCACTGGTTAATTGAGATATTTGTGCTGATGGATCTTCACTACCTAATGTAAAAAAAAAAGTGCAAGTATGAGATTCAATATGGTTCTACAATGACAGTGAAATTTTATTTAATTTAGTGACTTCTTCTCCCTTTTACATGAGCTGCTCAAGAAGTTTTTCTTTCTCATTTTCCATCTCTATAACCTCTACTGTCATGGAATGTTCTCCTGTAGGAAATTTCAATTTTTTCTTTAGCACATATATTTCTGATTCAGCACTTTCCAGAAGCTTCTGCACAACTAACCTGTCATTGGGCTCTACTCCAATCTTTACTATGATCTTCTTGAGCTCTTCGTTCTATATTGCCAAAGCTCTGGAATTGGATTTTTCTAACTTCAATTGCTTTATCACTTTTCCAAGAATATTCTCTTCCTTCATTTCCATTGCATTAGTTTTTGTTAGGTCATTCATAATCAGCTAACATGTTTGCATGTGTAGATTCACTTTATCCAGCAATGGGATTTTCTTCACATCTACAGTCAAGTTTACAATATTGAAATTGTTAGAAGAACCAATTGACATATCAGAAGGATGTGAAAGGGATATTTTGAATTGATATTTTTCAAGATCCATTGCAATTAGAAGTCTTGTTTGGTCTGGAGTTATCTAGTACTCAGCTTGAGCTTCCATACTTGCCTTCATATTTTGATTTCTCTCTACAATCTGGGAAAACATTTGTTTAATTAGAGGCACTTGATCCTGAGTGCTCTCATGCTTCCTGGGTGAAGCAAGGACATTTTTTTCATCTCCCAACTGTAATGAAAAACCAGGTTGAATATATGTAGACTCTTTATTAAACTTTTCTCTCTTCTCAGCTCTCTGTTCCTCTTCCTCTGAATCAACAACTGCGTCTTTACCTCTTTTATTTGATTTTTCTGATATACAGGAGTCTGAACATTTGAACTTACTGAACTCACAACACCTTTACTAGCCATTTTTTCTAAATTTGGTCTGCTCTCATGAGTGAAGGCTGAATATCCATTATCAATTCTTCTACTAGAAATGACACTATGAGGGTCATAAGACCACTTCTCTCCTAATAGTAAGTGCATTCCATTTAACATCTGAGTGACTTCATAAAATTATTGTCTCATATTAACTATAAAGGGACCCAAAATCATTGGCAATTTGAACATATGACCATTCTTCATTGGCACAAAATGAATTTGGTCAAAATTTATACTTTTCCTAATAAAGTCCAGAGCAAATAATCTCATAGGCACAAACACAAGAAGCCTATAAGGTTCTACACTAGCTCCATAAAGTCTAATTTTAGAATAATCTTCAAAAACAAACCAATCACCAAATTTACAACTTTCCCCCAAATGCAAAAGCTCCTGAGCTTTGGGCAAAAAACAGGGGGGAGAACTTCCATTCAAAAATTTATATGTAGAAGACATAAACTGACCAACAAAATAAAAAAAACCACCATCATTCTATTCTTTTCTCACTATATCTATCCAAAATATTACTGATTGTCTCCTCTTATTCATATCCATAATGTTTAACCCAAATGCATTAATTCCTCTACATTTTGATATAAGAATAAGTAAACAATAAGTGAGGGAAACCTAAATGAACCCATTAATGGTAAGCTCATGAGCTGAGAGTTAACAACTTCTTGCCAATAGGATGGAATACCCAGCACCAATCCCGGCTTCATCATCATGGCGAACATTCCCAAAATTGACTTGTCCATTGTACTGTCGTCATCTTTTCCCAAAATCTTTGCAATGTAGTTCAGCATCGGTTTGACTTCAATATCAAAAACCTCCATAGGGAACTCTTTACTATTAGGTACAAACTGCTGTGTATTTGGCTTCAAAAAATGAAGGAATTGATTAAATTCTTGACCTACAAGACTGTCATAATATCCTATCAAAGAATCATTAGAGAATTGGACATATGACTCCGACTCAGGGTAACATAGAGCTTGGCGAATTAACTAAACCGACACTTGCAGAACATTTTCCCCTTGACAATTCATTACAAAATATTTCCCAGGGTAAATAAAAGACACTAGCCAATAGATAAATTTGGGAAAAAGATGAGTTTTCGAGACACATGCATACAACACACCAGTTTTTTCCATGGCGGTGTAAATTGGAGAATTATTTTTGTTTAGAAGGACTTGCTGGTAAAAATAAAGGTGGTCAAGGGAACAATTTGTATCCTTGATATCCCTCTCGGTATCCATGAGAGGGATGTGACTAGCTGAACCTGACATGAATGAGTGTTTAGCCATAGTTTAACTTTGGTATGGTAGACAACTAACAGGGTGACCAATAATTGACAGGGTGACAGAAAACTGAAAAAGACACAGCACAGAAAAACTTCAAACACCAACTAAACAATGATAATTTTAGAAAGAATGAGAATTTACCTTAAATAGGTGACACGAATTTGAACTTAAATTTTGATAAGATGCGCCAACAGACTATTAAGAAACCCTGACATGGATGACCACTGTAACCAACTTGGAAGAAAACATCACTGCAGGGGGTCTCGAGGTACGGAGGATTTATTTGGCTTATGCCCCCGCAATCAATCTCAACCATTGATTTGGGTTACTTCTGCAGTCAACACAATCAACTACGGAGGCACCCTCCATGTTAACTCACGTGCTAAATGTGCCCATGGGTTGAGCCCTTTACTCATTGCTTAGTAAATCATCGAATCCCACTCGATAAAGTAATCGATATTTAAACTTTGAACTGGGACCCACTTTCATAAAGCTTAAAAGTATTTAAAATTTTAACTTTAATATAACGAGTAGATCTACTTTTATGCTAGAGTATATGAACTGTAATACTCTAACATATATTTTAGTAGTTTTCTAATTTTTTTTTGTATTTTGGAAAATTAAAATAAAAGGATATTGCAAATGATCCACAACAGACTGAATATCAATTGAACCAGCACATTCCTAGGATTCACGAGCTTTGTTAGATGGTGATGTTATTCCACTCTTGTGATTGTTTTCCTTTGTTTACATTATGTTCATGGTTTTTCTGATATTAGGACATAAATTTTAGAGTTAGATATGTTATTTTGGCACCCTAATTTTGTCTACATCCTTTATCTCTATGTTTTCTTCTTTGAAGTTTAATTAAAGAATCCTTAAATGCTCTTTACTTTCACTGAAATGTTATTTTAAAAATTCTCTTTGTCTGAAAGTAATATTTGGATAATTCTTAATTTTTCTCTATGATTACTTGATTGTTTTTTTGAGGTTTGTCTAGTGAATTTTAGTTGAAGAATTCTTAACTGCTCTTCAGTTTTACTATGCTATCATCCTGAAAGCTTTTCTTCTTCTAGTAAGTTGAAGGATCCTTAATTTCCCTTTAAACCTACTCCATTCACAACTTCATGCTTTCTTGTTCTAGTATTTTGAAGGATCCTTAATTTCCCTTTAATCTTGTTGCATTCACAAATTCATGTTCATTTCCCAATCACTAAACCTATTTAGATCCATTTTCCTTTGATAACTTGCCCTATGAAACACCCTTAACCTATTGGTGTAATTTTCAAGACCTTTTGTAGACTCCATAGCCCAATGGTCTAAATCTCTCTCACTCTATCTGTTCCACTTGACAACCTACCCAACCAACCAACCAAACAAACAAACAAACCCTAATCACTATAACTAGCCTAAAATAAAAACCATAAAATCAATCATGTTACATATTTCACACAAACATAGAGAGAGCCCTTTCTGAGTCCAGGAAGGCTAGGTCCTAGGGCTCCAAAGATTGGTTTGATGTTATCCCTGTACATTTGGTCTTGCAAATCTGACAAATTACGGGGACCTAACACAAGAAATTCTTATCTAATAGTTAAACACCACCATTTACCGAATAACACAATGGCTCAATAGGGAATGTAACTAGTCATGTTCTTACCATTTCGTAGGGGAATGGTATCCCCATTTGGATCCATTTGTTCCAACCCTATGCACCACTTTCGATTATATAGTATTTAATCCATATTTGGGGACATGTATCATTTTTCCCCTCATTTTTTATGTACCGAAACCATTAATCAAATTACTAAGAACAAATTTTTCTATTAATCGATCATTCAATGATATTAGTCAACAACTTGTGTTCTATCATTGGGAATTTATTGATAACCTTTTTAATCGATTAATATTTTCCTGATGAATTATGTCTCAAGCTTAATCTACAGAGATCTGGTCATTCATGTTAGACCCACTGTTTAGATGCAATGGTGGGCGCCAATGTGCTTTAGATTTAGGTGGCTCACTCATTCCTGATGAATCATAGTCGCTATATTCCTTTACATTCAATGACTCTCATTCCCATCGGGTGGGAAAGAGCGTGTGTGTTAACTATCCTTTCTTCATCCATCGGGATTTGAAAATCCATCATTCATGTAATCAACGATCCATAAGAGCGTCAGGTTCGAAGATGTAAGGAATATAATCCAGAGTTAATGTTTTATGATTTTCAAGACCCCTTGAGCAGTCTTTTGCAAGCATCAGAAAAGGTGGAGTTTGTTTTGTTCACCAACACAAGTTTTGGGCCCATATTTCATTTTGAGTTTCCATTTAATCAATCTTTCTTTATGCCAGGTGGATTTGAATACAAGCATCAGTCAGGTAGTCATTTACTTGATTGGTTACATTGGATCTTCGACTTCACTTGATCAAGTGATTTACACATCAATTAGAGTAGGTAAGTTGTGATGAATAAGCTCAAAATTTTGAGCATATTTTTCAGTGTCAGTTTCCAGTAGAGTTTGCAGTTGATGATGTATAGTTCAAATTTCATTTTTATTTGAGTCGGTTTGAGGATTGTAGTTGTAGTGACTCCATTGCCCAATGGATGAGGCTACTTGGTCTACGGTGTTCTTGACACCTCAAATGTTCGGTGGAGCCAATGATAGTGTCCAAATGTTCAGTGATCAAATTTACTCTTGCGTATTTACTTGGTAGTGGTCTTAGGTGAAAATTTCATATTTCAAGTCAATTTTCAAATACAATTTTGTTCACTGAATCTTTCTAGCTAAAATGCTACTCCCTTCACTCCATTCATGGTCATAATCATTTCAAGGTCATGAAATTAATTATCACCTAGGGTCATAGGTTAGTCAATATACCATCATCTAGGTCATGGTCTAGGGATTCTTTTGTTTTTTCATCATAATGACCAAATCATGTCATGAAAGAAGGCAAAAAGGATGTCATTTTCACCATACAAATCATTTAAATTGGGAGTTAGAAAAGATAGAAAATAAATACAAAGGAGAAATTAAAAGGATCAATTCATCATTGCTTAAAGGTTCAAGTGCTTCCAAAAAAGTAAGTGAACATTCCTTACTTCTCCTTCAAGTGAATTTCTTCAACAAAGAGTGGATTCCCTCTTCTAGGGTTTTCAACTATGTTTTTGGATTGCTGAGATGTTTGGTTTTTTTCAATTGGAAAAACCATAATTTCATCATTTAAAAACCTTCATACATCATCCATATACATTATCCATACATTTCCTATAACTCATATCCCTCCTTGTTACCATTTCCACTAAAACCCTTGTTTTCACTACGTTTTTGCAGGGAAACTAGGAAAATTCTGTGTTTTGACCTTTTTGGCACCTTTCACATGCCCATTCCCAAAAATTACATTTGCATCCTATAGAAAAATAATCACCCTACCTCCCCAAATTTTTAGGGATTTTTCCCTAACTTCCTTCCACTTCATTTTTCTCCCTAAAACCACTATCCCCTATTATCTAATTTTCGACCTTCCCTATCCACTACATCAAGCTAGGGATTTCCTTGCTGAAAAAAATCATGGAGGGTGAGAAGAAGGTACATAAGGGAGGTCATAATTCCAGGTTTGAGCCATCCAATTTGCAGGAGATCAATTCTTCACAATTCATCAAAAGGTCATTTGTTAGGGTTTACATTTCACACAAGGACAATTTTGCTTCAAAATCAGTTTCTGAAGTAAGGAAGATGGATTTCTCAAAAGTGAAAGAGGTTTTTGTTCATAACAAACTAAGTAAAAAAAACATCCTTATGTTTATGTTCATGTGCTATGAGTTGAGATAAATTCCCAAAATACAGTTGCTCCAATTCATTTTCTGCACTTTTGGACAGGTTGTCTTCAGGTCAAATTTTTATGGGTTTGGAGAAGGGTTTTGCAGTGCTTGATTACTCCATTGTGTAGTAGACATCCTAATATTTCCAACCATACTACTTTCAGCTCACAACTTCTCTGGGAAGGCCTCCAAACTCCCTCTCAAAGTGGCATGACACTTCTGCTGAGAGTGCACTATGCTTCTACAAATTTTGAGTGATCAACTTCAAACTTGGATTATGAAAAAATGGGAAATTATTTTTGAAACACGGAGAATGTTTTTTTTTAGAAGATACCAAAGAAAAAAACCTCTCTCATTTTTTCAAACAACATTGTGGTTATAGAGATATTGATCCATATTTGAGCCCTATGTTTGTTAGTATGAATCCTTTGTCGAAGTGTATGAAAAAGGACCACTTTAGCTATGCATAACTAATAGCCCTAACAACAAAAGTGGCTGCCAATATCTTCAGATCTGCGGTTAGTTGACCAAGAAAAGAGCTGCAAAAAACCATATCTATGCATGGAAAGACATTAAGCAGTAAAAACAAGGGTTTGCTCCATATACCAATAGACAAGACAAGAACAATTTTTGAAAGAATTTTTATATTAATTGGGCACCTGGGAGGAAAACAAGAAGGCGTATCCAGTTCTCCTCAGTGGGATGGGTTCTTGGAAGTCCTCAGCACTTCAGATCTAAGATTTCTCTCTCTTGTTGGTGTAGAAAACCCAATGCAAAGAATAGAGCTCAATGGGAGCTCACACAGCAAATGATGGAAAAATGTGACTAAGTGTATAGATCCAGAGTGATCTAATAGGCAACAAAAGGTGAAGAATGGTAGGAAAAACCCTCCTATTTATAACAAAATATTGGGTCATTCTAGATCTTGGTGCATGATTAAAATAATGTTAACCAAATCTAGATCCACCTTTTATGGAATATTTTATTATAATTGTTGGAGGGAAAAAGTATTTGACTTGGGTCAAATCCCTTTATTTGTCAAAAATAAATAAATAAATGATTTATTTATCTTTTTAAGGAAATGGTTGAAAGATAATCAAATAAATAATGATTTATTTAATTATTTGTGGGTGATTTGGTCATATTTAACAAGGAATATTATCTAAATAAGATTAAATAATTATTCCTAGAAAATAATAAGATAAATAAAGGTTTATCTAATTAATTTCTTTGTTTTTGGGTTAAATATGACTAGGAATAATAATTAAATTGTGGTTTAATTAATTATTCCATGAGGAAAATTAAACAAAATGGGTTTGTTTAATATTTCCTTTTGGGGTTTCCTGTTTTGACCATAAACAACCTAATAAATGTGGTTTATTAAGTTATTTTACATAGTGAAAGCAATTTTATTAGGGTAAAATTGGTCTTACATGGTGTACTTGGGTCCATCTAATGATAATAGGTTAGATGACCAAAAAATGGTGTAACAGATTGCCCCCCAGCGTGCGAGTGTCAGGAGCAAATCGTATGACCGAAGTACGTTGTAAGAACTCAATCACCAGACAACAAAAAGGGAAGTCAGAGAGAGAAATCTTAGATCTGAAGTGCTGAGGACTTCCAAGAACCCATCCCACTGAGGAGAATTAGATACGCCTTCTTGTTTTCCTCCCAGGTGCCCAATTAATACAAAAATTCTTTCAAAAATCGTTCTTGTCTTGTCTATTGGTATATGGAGCAAACCCTTGTTTTTACTGCTTAATGTCTTTCCATGCATAGATCTGGTTTTTTGCAGCTCTTTTCTTGTTCAACTAACCGCAGATCTGAAGATATTGGCAGCGAATTTTGTTGTTAGGGCTATTAGTTATGCGTAGCTAAAGTGGTCCTTTTTCGTACACTTCGACAAAGGATTCATACTAAAAATGTTTGCAGAAAAGTTTTGAATATTTTGAAAATTTGGTCATTACAGAAGCGTCGTGCAGCGGCGTGAAGCTTTTCCTCCAAGCATCCAAATGAAGAATTTATTCTATGGATGGGTTCATATTGATCATTAAATTCCATATTTGGACTTTTTTTCCATGACAATCTCTAGTTTTGAAGAAAAAATCAAAAAACACCCTCTTTTTCATGCTTCTGCCATTGTTTTTGCTTGTGTGTGATGCTTCTAAAGTAAGGTTGGGAAAATGCAATTTTAAGGCCTTCCAGGAGGTATTTTCTCATTTTCAAGGTTGGCTTGGATAGAAAACACATAGGGATACCTATCCCAATCTTCATATCAGCAAGAGAATTCCTTAAAGCCACCCAAAAGTTCCCTCAAATTGGCACAACATTTCTGTTGGAGAGGAGCAATGCTTCTGTATATGGTGCTACGTTTCTGCATTAGATTTCCTTTGGATAATTATCAAGCCAAGAAAACTCAAGAATTTGAAGTTTAGCTATCCCATGAGGTTTAATTTAACTATTTGAGTTTTTTATTTCCTCTTATGATGAGGAAACGTGTAATTTAATGAAGGAGACACACACTCCTAGTCTTTAGCTAAATTTCAAGGAATAGTTTCTAACTTCCCTAGATTTTAGGAATTGACTCATCTGATGTAGTTATGATGATTTTTGGATAGGATTTCGACCCTATGATGTTTCATGACTCTTACTTTCCTATATGTTGTCCAATTCAAGCCATTTGAAGGGTTGAATATTTGTTATTTGCAATGGAGTTATTATACAAGCTTTTGTGAGTGAAATCAAAGACAGTGTTGCAGATATAATGTTGACACTCCAGTGGTATTCCTTTGAGAATTATTTGAGAATTTTATTTTCTCTACAAAAATATCATGTTGAATGTTATGTTATCCATATTTCACATATGTGCTTATTTATGTTAAGTCTTATCAGTTTATAAATAGAAATCATACTTTCCATGCTCTGTTTTTTATAAGATTTACATGAACATGTCCTTTCTCTTCTGAGGAATGAAGTCAATTTAATACCCATTCGAAATCCCTCTCAGTTCACTCTATACATCATTAAAAAATTAAGCATGCTTCTAATCTCACCTACCTAGCCTCACCCTTACCTCTACAACTAAACCTTTGAAATCATACCTAAACCCTAGACCTAGTTTCCTGACTATCATTCCTATCCAGCAAAATCCCAAAAAAACAAAAACCCTAATCCACTGAGCATCATAGCTATCCTAAAACATTATATCCATTCATCCCTTTTGGTAAAAAGTGACATTGAGAGAGCCCTCTCTAGTCTTGGTAGGGATAACTACCTGACCTAAAGGTTGGTTTGTGGTTACCTTCCTTCAGCTTCATTCTCAGACTTGGGAAGCAGGGGGAGTGATAACATTTTTGGTGTCGTTGCTGCAGTGCGAAGGTTAACTCTTTCTCGGGAAAGAACGAAAAATATTAGCTCTCATTTTTTATGGTGAACAGTGGTCAGGCACAGGAATGTTGTTCAACTTGAACCTGGTGACTCCAGTGTCAAAGAATCCAAAAGTTCAGAGTTTTCATGGCAACTCCATTATTTAAAAAATCGGTAGCTTGAAGAACATTTTGGTGAATTTATTATTTTAAATATGAGTTCTCAGTCCATAAGATATGTTCCTATGCATAGATATAATTTTCCAGGATTTCCAAATTGTATGCCTCAGGTAAATTGGCAAACATACTTTCCAAAATTCAGAGATGGAAAAGATGATGATGCTACACTTCATTTAATAATATTTCATATGCATGTGAGTAAGCTAAAGATTAATTTTCATGAATATTGTTTAATGAATATGTTCATGATCACATTAGAATAAAAATCATGGTTTTGGTATGAAATATTACCTCATGCTTTTATTTATTCTCTCAAGTATTTTCACTCAGTATTTATTGAGAATTATAGAGAAACCAAATCTTCTTTTCTTTTGATTTAAAATTGTTGTGATCACTTTGAGAATTTTATTCAAGAGCTAAAAAGTGCTTATGGTGATGAAGAGTTTATGGATGATGTACTCTTGGATTATTTGAAAGAAAACCCTTTTCACCGCCATGATAAGATCATGGATTCTACCTTGGATGACAATGAACTTGAGCATAATTCTTCAAAGGATGACATTGATCTTCCATATTTTGAAGTTGATGATAATTTGCAGCAATATTTCCAATATTCAAGCGATCAAGATATACATGAAGATACCCTTTCCAGGTATCCTTCATCCCTTTCCTCTTCTGAGTTTTTAATTCAGGAAGAGATATGTGCAGATCAAAATTTTGAGTTTTCTTGTATAGAAACTCTGGAGAGTCATGATTTATATGTTGAGGTCAAAAATAGTTTACAACAATTTTGGTGTCTTGATTTTGATGAAAATTTTCAGTAGTCTTCAAATGATAAAGATATACATTTTTTTCAAAGCCAAGACAATTCTTTTTTTATATGCATGAAAAGCCACTTGTAGATATTTGTGTTGATGTTGATTTGGCTACCTCGATTGAATATTTCCAAGAACATACAAATCTTGTCTCTGATCTGGATGATATGTAAGATAACATTACTACATTTGTATTTAAGAAGGATCAACGAAATGAAGAAGAACTATCATCCATTATATATGAAAGCATCTCCCATCTTTTTTATGATCAACAAGAGGTAATGTTTCATGATTTTCAAGACCCCTTAGGGAGTCTTCTGGAACCATCAGAAAAGGTGGAGTTTGTTTTTTTCACCAACAAAGGTTTTGGGCTCATATTTCATTTTGAGTTTCCATTTACTCAATATTTCTTTATGCCTAGTGGATCTGAATATGAGCATCAATCAGGTAGTCATTTACTTTATTAGTTACATTAGATCTTCGACATCACTTGATCAAGTGATTTATGGATTAGTTAGAGTGGGTAAGGTGTGATCAATAAGCTCAACATTGTGAACATATTTTTTAGTGTCAGTTTCTAGTAGAGTTTGCAGTTGATGATGTATAGTTCATCTTTCAGTTTGATTTGAGTTAGTTTGAGGATTGTAGCTGCAGTGACTACATTTCCCAATGGATGAGCCTACTTGGTCTATGGTGTTCTTGACACCTCCTAAAGGAGCTACCATCCCCAGATGGAGCCAATGTTAGTTTCAAAATTTTCAGTGATCAAATGTAATCTTTCATATTTACTTGGTAGTGGTCCTAGGTCAAAATTTCATATTTCACGTGAATCTTCAAATAAACTTTTGTTAACCGAATATGTCTAGGTCTCAAATGCTACTCCCTTCACTCCATTCACCTAGGGTTATATGCTAGTCAACATACCATCATCTAGGTCATGGTCTAGGGCTTCTTTTGTTTTGTTATCAGAATGACCAAATCATGTCATGAAAGAAGGCAAATAGGATGTAATTTTCACCATACAAATCATTTACAGTGGGAGTTATCCAAGATAGAAAATAAAGCCAAAGGAGAAACGGCAAGGGTCAATTCATCATTTTTTAAAGGTTCAGATGCTTCCAAAATAATAACTGAACATTCATTACTTCTCCTTAAAGTGAATTTCTTCACCAAAGAGTGGATTCCCTCTTCTAGGGGTTTAAACTATGTTTTTGGATTGCTGAGATGTTTGGTTTTTTTCAACTAGAAAACCCATAATTTAATCATATAAAAACCTTAATACATCATCCATATACCTTATCCATACACTACCCATCACTCATATCCCTCCTTGTTACCATTTCAACTAAAACCTTAGTTTTCACTACGTTTTTGCAGGGAAACTAGGAAAATTCTATGTTTTGACCTTTTGTGCAGCTTTCATGTGCCAATTCTCAAAAATTACACTTGCATCCTATAGCCAACGCATCACATTGCCTCCCCAAAGTTTTATGTATTTTTACCTAACTTCCTTTCACTTCATTTTTGTCCCTAAAACCACTCTACCACTATCCCCTAATTTCCTAATTTTTTACCTTCCCTATCCACTACATCAAACTAGGGATTTCCTTGTTGAAAAAAATCATGGAGGGTGAGAAGAAGGTCCATTAAGGAGGTCATAATTATAGGTTTTATCCATCCAACTTGCAGGAGATCAATACTTCACAATTCATCAAAATGTCATTTGCTAGTGTTTACATTGCACACAGGGATAGTTTTGCTTGAAAAACAGTTTTGGAAGTAAGGATAGTTTTGCTTGAAAAAAAGTTTCTGAAGTAAGGAATTGTTCATCACATACCAAGGAACAAAAATCTCCTTCATTTTATGTATAGTTATTATTAGTTGAGAAAAATGACCAAAATACAGTTCTCTGGGTCATTTTATGCAGTTTTGTATAGGTTGTATTCAAGTCAATTTTTCAGGGGTTTGGAGAAGGGGCTTGCAGTGCTTGATAACTCCATTGCATAGTGGACATCCTAAGCTTTTTATACATACCATGTGAAGCCAAAAAAAACTGTAGGAATGCCTCCAAACTCCCTCTCAAAGTGGCGAGATGCTTCTACTGAGAGTGCGTGATGCTTCCACTGAGAGTGCGCTACACTTCTACAAATTTTGAGTGACCAACTTCAAACTTGGATTCTGAACAAACAGGAATTTATTTTTGAAAAATGGAGGATGTTGTTGTTCAAACGATACCAAAGAACAAAAACCTCTCTCTTTTTTTCAAAAACTATTATGGTTAGGGAGATATTGACCCATCTTTGAGCCCTATTTTTGCAGAAATGTTTTGAAAATTATGAAAATTTGGTCATAACAGAAGCGTCCTGTAGCGGCACGACACTTTTCCTCAGAGAATACAGATGAATAATTTATTATATGGATGGGTTAATATTGACCAATACATGCCAGATGTGGACTTTTTTTCCATGACAATCTCTAGTTTTGGAGAAAAACTAAAAAAACACCCTATTTTTCATTCTTCTGCCACTGTTTTTGTCTATGCACAACGCTTCTCGAGTAAGGTTGGGAAAATGCATTTTTGAAGGCCTTCTAGGAGGTATTTTCTCAGCTTCAAGGTTGGGTTGGATAGAGGATGACATATAGGTTTACCTATCCCAATCTTCAACTCAGCAAGAGGATGTCTTAAAGACACCCAAAATTGCCCTCAAAGTGGTGCAATGTTTTTGCTGGAGATGCACGACGCTTCTGTAAATGGCGCTACGTTTCTGCATTGGATTCCATTTTGATCATTTTCAAGCTAGGAAAACTCTAGAATTCAAATTTTAGTTGTCCCATGAGGTTTCATTTGAGTATTTGAGTTTTTTTTTCCTCTTATGATTAGGAAACATGTAATTTAATGAAGGAGATAGACACCCCTAGTCTTTAGCTAAATTTCAGGGAATAGTTTCTAACTTCCCCGGATTCTAGGAAGTGACTCATCTGATGTAATTATGATTCTTTTCGGATAGGATTTTGACCCTATGAGGTGGCATGACTCTCATTTTCCTATATATAGTCCAAATTAAGCCATTCGAAGGATTGGATAGTGGTTATTTGTAGTGGAGCTATTGTACAAGATTTTGTGAATGAGATCAAACACAATGTTGCAGACATAGTGTTGAGACTCCAGTGGTATGCCTTTGAGCACTTTTTTTCTCTGTAAACTTATCAGGTTGAATGTTATTTTATTTTCCTTTCACATATGTGCTTCTTTATGTTAAGTCTTATCAGTTTATAGATAGAAATCATGCTTTCCATGCTATGATTTTATAATATTTATATGAACATGTCCTTGCTCTTCTAATGAATGAATTTAATTTAATTCTCATTATAATTGGTATCATAGCTTGGTTCCTTCAATAACAGTTTAACAACTGGAAGGAGGTCATGGAGCATACCAAGAATAGTGTAGCTCTGCTCAATGAAAATAATTATGCACTCTGGAAAGGAAGAATGGAGGTCTATCTCTTAGCGCAAGGTTACAAAGTATGGGACACTGTTAAAAATCGATTTACATCAACTGCAGATGAACAAGGTAAGAAGAATTTGGTAAATGATGAAAAAGAAAAAAATATTATTATTAGTGGACTTATTGAATCTTCTTATCATAAGGTTTTGGGTTGTAAAACCACCAAAAATGTATGGGACAAGCTTGAGAATATATATGCAGGTGAATCAAATGTCAAAGAAGAAAAGCTTCAAATCTATAGAGAAAAATTTGAGAAACTCAGAATGAAAGAAGATTGCAACATTGTTGCATACTTCCAATATGTTGATGAAATAACCAATACTCTGGAAGGATTGGGAGAGCCAGTTGACGAGAAGACTATTATACGAAATATTCTTAGAATGTTACTAGGGAGATTCAATCCAAAGGTATCAGTCTTAGAATATAGTGAAAATATGGAAAAATTCAGCAAAGAGGAATTACATGGAGTTCTCATAGCATGTAAAATGAGACTTGATGATGAAGAGGGTACTTTGCATCTAGAAACTTTGTTCGTTGCATCTAAGAAAACCAATAAGGAAAAACAACCTTCAATTGAACATACATGCACCTGAAAGTGTGAAGAAAAGGGAGATGATGGATAAGGTCTTTTAGATGAAGAATATGCTTACTTTACGAGAAAACTAAAAATTGGTAAGCGAAAATTCAAAGGTAAACTTCCATTGATATGTTTCCGCTGTGGTGAGGTTGGGAGTTTCGCAACAAAATGTCTGAAAAGAGGTGATGGCAACTCAAAAGGAAATAAAGGCTTTAATATATTCAACAAGAAAGAAAAAAGGAAAGGATCCAAAAGGAACTTTCTCTCTAAAGAAGGTAGCTCATCATCCGATGAAGATAGTAATAGTGACGAAGAAGCCAATGAGAGAGTATTGTTTATGGCCAAGCACATTAAACAAGAGGTATCAAACAATGAAGAAGAATATTTGACCATAGAAGAATTTTCTAAGGAGGCAATCAGGCTTATAAAAGAGCTCAAGGCTAAGAAAATCCGTTCCAACACTCTTGAAGAACAAATTCAAGGTCTCAAAATTGAAGTTGAAGAACACAAATGTATTGAAGATTCACTTCAAAAGAAGTTGGAATAAAGCAACCAAGAAAGGGAAGCGTTAGAAGCCAAAGTAGTCTCGCTGCGTAAAGAAGTGAAAAAGGGAAAAATTGTCCAAAACTATGACAATAGCTCAAGGGCATTGGAAGAAATCATCAACAATCAAAAATATTACAACGACAGAACTGGCCTCAGTTACAAAGAAGAATAAGAAAAGCCTTCTACAACAAAATAAAATGAACCTATGAGACCTGACATGCATGTAGACTTCATTGGACAAGATTCACAAGAACATCCTTGGAAGACGATTCCTCGACGAATATTTCCATCCAGGTACAAACATATTTTTTATGGCTATTGTTATTCATGTGGAAAACTTGGTCATAAAGCTGTAGAATGTTGCACGTACCCTAGGAACCAATACAATTCCAGGATATCCTCCAAATATGAACCTCCCAGGGCTCAATGAAACATCAATAGATTTGAACATTTAAGAAATAATATGGAATGTTACAAATGTCATAACTTTGGACACATATCCAGAGACTGCAGACTTGAAAATCCTCCAAAAGAATCTTCAAAGCCACAGAATGAATGAACATGGAAGGAGAAGAATACTGATAATTGTGCTCTCAATCTCAAGGCTCAAAACAATAAAGATGTGTGGTATGTTGACAACGGTTGCTCAACGCATATGACTGGAGATAGAAGGAAATTTGTATCTTTGAAAGAGAAGAATGAAGGAACCGTATCCTTTGGAAATGATGGATCTTCAAATTCTATAGGATCAGGTACCATCACTCTCGAAAGAAAAGATGTTATAGCCAAGAATGTTATATTGGTTGAAAACATGAATCACAATCTGCTCAGTGTTGGACAAATGTGTGATCAAGGACACACAATGCTATTCAACTCCACAAAATGTGAAATCAGGAAAGGCAGGTATGGTAAAATTGTGGCTACATAAAGTCGAGTTCCAAACGAAATATATGTTCTAGATGAAGCAACTAAAGCATGTATACTAGCTAAAGAAGATGAAAGTTGGTTATGACACAAAAAAATGGGCCATATAAACTTTGACAATCTTGTCAGGATAAGAAAAAAGGAAGCAGTATGATAAATGCCGAAAATCTCAAAACCTTCCAACACACTATGTGACGCCTATCGACATGGCAAGCAGACAAAAGTCCAATTTAAAACAAAAGAACACTTTGCATCACATCCATTGGAATTGATACATACTGATCTCTGTGGTCCTATGAGGACAAAAGGCTTATATGGAGAATTATATTTCATGTTAATGATAGATGACTATACCAGGATGACAACCGTCAGTTTCCTAAAGAAAAAATCTGAAGCATTTGAGTGCTTTAAGATCTACAAGGAGTTGGTCAAAAATGAAACTGATTAGAAAATAAAGTGTCTAAGATCAGATAATGGTGAGGAATTCACTTCCAAATTATTTCAGTAATACTGTGACGAAAATGGAATAAAAAGACAATTTTCAACAGCATGAACACCTCGTCAAAATGGAGTTGCTGAAAGAAAGAACAAAACCGTATAGGAAATGGGTAGAACAATGTTGAAGGACTCAAAATTGGATGAAAATTTATGGGTTCAAGCAATTGATACAACAATATTCATTATCATTCGAAGTCTTCTTAGAAATAATTGCAACAAGACCCCATATGAATTATGGAAAGGAAAACTAGCTAATGTAAAATATTTCAGAATCTTTGGAAGCAAATGTTATATCAAAAAAGAAGATCAAAATTTGGGTAAGTTTGAATCACGTGTTGATGAAGGTATCTTTGTTGGTTACTCATGCAAAAGAAAGGCCTATAAATGTTATAATCCAAGACAAAAACAGATAGTGGAGAACACAAATGTTACATTTGACAAAGATGGTGTTCTAACAAATAATGATGAGGATCTAGAATCTTTGAAACTTGAGACAGACGATGAAAAATACACAGATAAAATTATAGAATAAGAAGCAACTATCAACCAGGAAGAAGTAAATAATGATCATCAAGATATACCAGAACAACAACAAGAAGCTCCTCCAAAGAGAACAAAAGAATGGATTCAAAAGAACCATCCATCAAATCAAACCATTGGTGACATAAATGAAGGTCAACAGCTTCGTTCATCACAACAAGCTCACATTTGTTTCCTAGCAACCTTTGAGCCTAGTAGTTTTGAGGAAGCGAGCCAGAATGAACATTGGGTAGCAACTATGAATGAATAATTGAATCAAATCGAGAAGAATAACACCTGGGAATTAGTTCCATGACCAAAATATAAAAGTTTCATTGGGACTAAATGGGTGTTCAGGAACAAATTGGATGAATATGGACAAGTTACCAAAAACAAAGCAAGATTAGTTTGCAAAGGCTATGCACAAGTGGAAGGAATTGATTTCGATGAAACATTTGCACCAATTGCCAGAATGGAAGCCATTCGAATGTTTCTCGCCTATGCATGTTCAAGAAAAATCAAGTCTACCAAATGGATGTTAAGTTAGCATTTCTGAATGGAGAATTAGAAGAAGAAGTTTACATCAAACAACTTGAAGGTTTTCTACTATCAAAAAAAGAAGACTATGTTTGCAGGTTAAAGAAGGATCTATATGGTCTCAAGCAGGCTCCTAGAGCATGGTATGCTCGTCTTGATGGATATCTACGTCAACAAGGGTTCAAGAAAGGTACTTTTGATAGAAATATTTATGTACAAATAGATAAAGATAATTTAACAATCATTGAGGTATATGTGGATGATATAATATTTGGTGGCAATGATGATCAAATAAGTAAGAAATTTTCTACAAATATGCAAAGTGAGTTCGAGATTTCTTTACTTGGTGAGCTGAAATACTTCTTAGGGCTTCAAATATCTCAGCAAGAGAAAGGAATATTTATATGTCAAGTCAAGTACATCAAGGAAATGCTCAAGAAATTCAAAATGGAATATTGCAAACCCGTCCTTACTCTGATGGTAACAGGTTTCAAATTGAGCATAGACAACTCATCTAAGGATGTGGATCAAAGGTTGCACAGATATATGATTGGTAGTCTTCTATATGTCACAGCTTCCTAGCCAGATGTTATGCAAGTAGTTGGACAAGTAGCAAGATTCCAAGCAGCACCAAAAGAATCACATATTATTGTTGTTAAAATAATTCTTCGATATCTAAAGGGCACAGAAGAATATGGCTTGTGATATCCCAAGGGTAAAAATCTCATTATTCAAGCCTTTACAGATGCAGATTGGGCAGGAAGCGTTGATGATCGCAATAATACTAGTGGAGCAGCATTCTATCTAGGTGGTTGTCTCATATCATGGTTGAGCAAAAATCAAACCTCAATCTCATTATCTACAGCAGAATCAGAATACATTGCAGCGGCAGCATGTTGTACTCAAGTCCTTTGGATGAAACAAACTTTGCAAGATCTTCAAGTACAATTCAGTGAGCCTATTCCCATATTATGTGACAACACTAGTGCCATCAGCATCTCCAAGAATTGTCATGCATTAAAAAAAAAAAAACACATTCCAATAAAATATCATTTTGTTAGAGAAAAAGTCGTTGAAAAGAATATCAAACTTGAGTATGTTGGTACAAAATAAAAAAATCGTTGATATCTTCACTAAACCTTTACCTCGTGAAGCATTTGAATATTTTCACCAAAATATTGGGATTCTCCCAAGTTCTCATTAGATTTTCCTTATTCACAATCTAAAGGGGGAGTGGAAGTGTGTATAGGTCTGTAGGATGGTTGTGTGTTAGGGGGAGTTAGCCTTTGCCATTAATGTCAAAGGGGGAGAGAATGATGTAGGAAGAGATGTCATGATCGTAGAGGGAGTACTTGTGTTGCCATCAATGCCAAAGGGGGAGATTGTTGATCAGCGGTTGTCATTGATGTCAACCCAAGAGGCACCAGGGGCTACCCCAATATTGCATGGGAATTTTTACCTACCAAATTAATATATTCTAGGTCAAGAATGATTTTTATGGTTTCCACTTGTCGAGATGTTTCCGTTGATATATGGCACACCACGTAATTCTTCATGGTTTGAGAGATATTCATGTTTGAATTTTGTACCCCCAGTTAGTGGGCTAAAACCCCATGGGGTTGTTGCATTGGTCATTGAAAAGTAAAAATTAATATTTTTTAAGCTCCTAAAATACCTCCCACGTTCACTTGTTGAAGCCCCTCTCAACCTAAGCATTTATATAAATTGTGATCCTCATATCCTCCTTATGTAAGGGATTTCGCCATACGAAATAGGTCATCGTGGAATTTTTGCTCTAACTTGTTTTCTATGAAGGTTCAGAAGCTGAAATTTTTATCAGGCGAAGCTGAAATCCTGATGAAGCTCTTGTAGAAATTTCAGATCAAGGTGCACAATATTTTAAGAGATATGATCTATGGAAATCGGTGTTTTTTTAGGCTCCTGAAATTCATCTCAAAGAAGTGACCTTGGTAAAATCGCCATACCTCTCTCTCTGAGTATTGGATTGGAATTATGTAATATTCCCAATTTTTCACATCATATTTGGAATATTAGAGTCATTGATTTTATTAATTAATTAAGTAAATAAAATGGTGGAGGGACCCACAATCCTCAATATGAATAAATATCCACTTTGTGTGTGTGAATGTGGATTAATCTAGACCAAATCTACAAAAAGAGGTAGTTGAGAAACTACTAATGTGAATGAGATTGGAGATCATGTCTCATTTAATGAGAGAGATAATGGAGGGTTGATTTAGTCAACTAAGATCTTAAATATGTCAAACAAATGGTCATTGATCATTAATGATCAAGTGGTGGAGGATTATGTGCAAATGAAGCACACATGATGGAAGAGGTGTACATTGCACCTAGAATATTTGGTTGATTTGGTCAAACAACACTATCCCACTTGGAGGATATTTTCCACATGAGACAGCATAGTTGAGATTAGGGCCAAGGCTTGGGATGGCTCAATCATTATAAAGGAGATGAAGGCAAAGGTGAAAGGCATCTTGGATTATTTTGATGTATGATCTTTTAGATCTGGAATTTTCAAGTGACATTCCAATGCATTCTTGGGCTGTTTAGCAGAGATTTCAGGTGTTGTTTATCACAGGGTGTTTCTGGGTGGGAATCCCTCCTCTTTCTTTGAGTGATCTCTAAGGAAGAGGTTTGTACTTCATTATACATCAGGCTCTAAGTGCCATTTCCATTTCTACTTTCTGTAGAACATTCATATTAAGAAAACTACAGTTTTCTGAAGATCAGTTTGGAATGTGGAAGTTGTCTTCAGTACTTCAGCTGGAGAACAAGGCGAGGGATTATTCCCATCACTTGGGCTTATAGATCAACACTCCTAGAGCCACATTACAGATCTAGCATCAGGCCAAATGTTATTAACCTTCTAGTAGCAGTATTCTCTCCAAGAATAACGTTGTCCATATTTCAGATCTGAAAGGAGGAAGGAAGTTTCTAGTACTTCAGCTAGCAATCCGATGGAGGATCATTCCTTCACATTGCCATCAGTCTCTCCATCAGCCTGGAGCTTATTGCATCATTTTTTAGTAGGAATAAGGCCTCTCTTTCCCTCATAGTGCAGTTTTCAGAGGCAGTTGTGTTACAGCAGCTGCAATCATCGTTTGGAGGATTGAGAAGCTATATCTAGAGCTTCTAGCTCATAGATCTGAGGAAGGGATCAACCCTTCAAGCATAGATCTGATCTGAGCACACCCTTCAGCCATATATTATTCAGATCTAGCTTCAGATCTGTATTTCCTTGCAGATAAAGGATCAAATCCTAGGGAGGTGATTTTCCAAAGTTGTAGATCTGGAAAATCCTTTCTAGGTTATCTTGGGAATCCATCAAATTGGCCAGATCTTCAATCTTGGCATCATCAGAGCTCCAGTTTTGAGTAGATCTGCATTTCTCTTTTCAGCCTGCAACCACATGTTTATATTCTTCTGAAGAGATAGCGCAGTATTTGCTGTAGAGCCTCAACAGTTACACTATACCTTCTTTACACATGTTTTCAAGGTGATCCTAGCTCATCGTTTTGGCTAGATCTACCCATATCTTGTACTCGTGTAAATGATTCATCTCCAATATAATAAAATGGCTTATCTCTTTCTGCATATTCTGATTTGTACTTAGATTTATTTTTTATCTTGTTGTAAGTTCTTATATTGTGTGAAGTACTACTGCATTCTCCCTTTTAGGATATTACAGTGGTATCAGAGCATGATCTTTGGCTCAGCTTGTGGACACTTCATCTTTTTACATTGAAAGAAGAACAGATAGATGAGATTTATCATGGAGGATGTGAGATCTGTCACTCCTTTCTTCAAATCCATGCAAGATCTCTCCAAGGAGGTCAATCAAATGAAGGAGGAAGAAGAGAGAGAAGATCCAAGAAGAAGATCTGATGAGGAAAGCACTTCCTATTAGCAGCAAATAAGACTTGAGAATCCTAGATCTCCTCATAGATCCACTATGTCCACTTTCTTTGAAGAAGGTGAGAGGTATAGAAGTGAAGAAAGGCATGAAACTGAGACTCATGAGACTCTCAATATATATCTTGAAGATTACAAAGCACAGTCTAGAGCTTTCAAGGAGAAGCTAACTCTCCAACAATTCTTCTAAATTAGAGAAGAAAGAGGATCCTATAGCAGTAATAGAAGGAAGAGGCATAATAGATTCTATTTGCCTACATTTGATGGATCTTCCTCAAGCAATGTCAAGGCTTGGAGGAGGGAGTTAGATTCATTTTTCAAGCTACATCCTGTGGCTGAAGAGGAGGCTATTCAAATTGCAGTACTTCATCTCTTAGATGAAGCAGAAGATTGGTGGTTTGGGCACACAGAGCATGCAAGGGTAACCAAGTATTCAGATTTCTTTCATAAGTTGAGGAAGAAGTTTGATATGGAGAAGAAAAAGTTGTGCTACAAAGGGGAATCTCCCAAGGAAACCAAGGAGAATTTGAATCTTGTCACTCTGGACAAGAGGTCACTATTTTCTCCACCTGTTGCAGAAGTACTTGTATCTGGAGAAGAGACACTTGCATCTTTGCAAGATAGTCTTGAGCTCTTGACATATGGAGTCCCATGCATGGATCCAGAGGTGCATGAGGAAGAGGAGGAGGATACCAAAGCTGGTACAATTGAAGAAAAGAGGCCATCACTCTTACCAATAGTTGGAGATATTATTGTCCCAGTTGGAGGAACTCTTGTGTTCTGTCAAGAGGTTCCCACATATCGGTTGATCCAAGGTATGCATAAAATTTCAGCTCATATTGTTTCAAGATCAATGCATAACCAAGAATTAGAACAAAGTGCTTATTTGAAGCAGAGGCATATCACAACACATAGGACCCTTGATCTAATCAAGGAGGAGAATGAAAACTATCCCTGTTCATCATTGTTGAGCTACATTCAATCCCTTGACTTGAGATGTAGAGTTTCATAAAATGGAATTAGCATTATCCCCTGTACAATGACTGATTATGAGATTAGTATTGTGCCTTACTTTGAGACAACATATGTATTACCTTGTAGATCTACAATGCTGTCACTTAGTAGTTGTGACAAAGAAAGGGCTGCATCATTCTTGGAGCATTCTGGAGGTAGCTTCACTCATGAAGCAATGGAAGCAAAGATGACAAATGGTAGACATATTGAAATGAGAAACCTTTTCTCCCTTCTAGATGACCATTTCTCAATGAGCCTCTCACTGCTTAAAGAGAAATTTATACTTGCATTAAATCCAAAAATTATTTGGTTTTGGAGGGCCTTTGATGGAGAGATAATTTCATTAAGAGATCTCATTAGAGATGCATTTCAACATTTCATGAAATGCAAAATTCTTCAACAGTTTGGAAAGAATGGAATTCTACAAAGGGTGGATGCCATTATTATGAAGTACCTCATTCATCATCCCCATGGGAGTGAATGGGTAAGGATGATAAGCAAGGGGTTGCAAAGCCACTTGCAGATTTGTATGGGCCAGCATGCTTGGTTACGTTGGTTTCCATTGGGAGATTTCTGTCACTCTCCAAAGGAACCTATTTTTTTTATCCATGCCTTGAAAAAAATGTATGAAATGAAGAAGGAGGCATGGCTGATATTATAGCATCATTTTTCACCCTCATGTGATTAATGATTGTCTCTTTGGCCTTGGGCACCCTTTCCCCCTAGACTCGAACAAATTCATAAAAAACAGTTTCTAAAAACCCATACGCGACTATGCCCAGACTTTTCCTCGTATATACGTGAGTCCATTCATACTTTTCTGTGTATGCCATTTAAATCATTAAAAATATATAAAATTCCCTATTTTTGAGGCAGGGTTGATGGTTATTCCTGTAATTCAACCACCCCAGCTCATGGCCCAACTGTTTCCAACTGCTGAAACTAATTTGAGGGAGTATAAAAGCCCCTCATATGCATGGCCTAAGGGAGAGAGAAAATTATAGATATTATACTCTGTTGGAGCCCTATTTCAAGTCTGATATTCCTGTGCCTCTTGCACTTCCCAGGTATATTTAGGAAACCCTTGTTTCCTTGATATTCTCATCATCCTATATGAAATCTAGTGTGCACACATCTTGGAAGAATTCTTGTGAGGCAAGAGCTGGATGGATCAAGAGGACAGTATGATTGAAGACCATGGAAGGATTCAGGTGATCTCTCCACATTTCTATTACTGTACGTGCCATTTATAATAAGAAGAAACATCTTATGATATTATGCATGAGTTACACTGACATTTAGGGGCTATATATCTTGTACAACTAGAGTTTTGTGTTCATTATTTCTTGATTTCCAAGTTATGAAGCACGAAGGGTTGCTGAGGGTTTGCACCCCATGGGATCTACATCAAACGTTGTATAACAGATAGGTTAAGTGAGTCATTCTTGAATGGTATGCCCCTGATCTGTGAAGGTTACCAACCCAAAAACCTTTAGGGTATTATATCCCGAACCAGAAATGGTGACTCCGTTGGAGATCACATTTTTTTGATTTCCCGTTTTGGTTGTTCTATCTATCTTGTGGGTTCCCAATAGTTTCTATCACTTTTTCCAGTTTAGTGAATCTTTTTCCAGTCAGACTGAAGAGCTGGTCTCTTGATCAAGCTTGACCGTTTTTTTTTTCTTTATTTACCTTTCCATACGTGTTTTTTCTTTTTCACAATTGCATATATATGCTTTTTTTTTCAAAGGACCCCCGTATACGTGACTTTCCTTTGACACAGTCACGTATACACGCATGTTGCTAAACTGCAAAAGCACGTATGCCTGGGTAAAATTTGAAATTTTTGGTTTTAAGCTTTTTTGGTATTGTCTACCTATGGTGACTTGTTCCTGTAGTATCTTTGAAGTCTCTGGATTATGTCTAAAGTGGTTTTGTGCCTATTTCTCTCTTATTCATGTGAAGACCTGCTCATTTGGTGAAATCTTTGTTTATTGTGTTGTCAATTCTGGCTTGAGCACTAAGATCTTTCCTTGAAGTTTCTTGGTTGTTCTGAGCATTTAAGATAGAGAGTTTTTGCTCATTTACTCTTGCCTAAATTTATGGGTTGCCTCGCTTTGTGCTTTTCACCTTTGGAGTGTGTGTTTTTCTTGTTTTCTTATACTGGTTTTGTTTCAATTTTCGAAGAGTCTCTTTTTGATTCTTTGGAGTTTTTGTTCATTACAAGTTTATACTATTATATTGAGTTGGTTTATTGAGTTTCTTGTCTTCCTTTTTTCTCATACAAGTCCCGTTGCAAGAGTGGCATGGTTGGCTTTGGGTAGTTTGTTGAAGCTTTTGCTTGAAATTCAAGTTTTCTTGACTCAGTTATTGAATAGTTCCATTGGTCTCTTTTGAAATCTCTTTTTCCCATAAACTTAAAAGCCAAAAAAAAAACATTTTGTTTTCCATTACTTTTGTTTTCATTTTGTTTGATGGTTTCTTTTCATCTTTTGAAGCTTTGTTGAGTGTCTAATATTCGGTTCTTGACTTGATTAGGAAGGGAATCTTCTTTGGATTTCTTTCTCTCATATCAAGTATGTTTTGGCATTTTTATACATAGAGTTCTGATTTGGGAACTGACTCTTCGCTTGTTCAGATTCAACATCTTAGGATTTACATGGCATTGGTAATTTGCATTAGGTGAACATAATCATTTTTTTAGTCTTTTTCGTTGTCTGGAGTGTGAATATCTGAAAATAAAATATAGTCTCGTAGAACCTGTGTAGAAATCACTCTTCATCAAAAGGAAATCAGTGCATTTGCATGTAGTTTGGTTTTCATTGGTTTCTTTCTATGTCATACAAACACCCTCAGTTTCATTTCCACATGCCCTTGACATAAAATAACAGCCAACTAAAATAAGTGATATAATTAAAAACAAATAACAACTATCTAGGTTGTAGGGCCTTGGATTAGGTGAGTGGAGAGTTAACTCTCCAAGGCCGCTCAAATTTTGAAACATAGAAGTTTATTAATGAGTGAAATCCAACACCGTTAAGTGGATTGGGAAAGCTCTCCTCCAGAGAGTCAAGCATGAGGGAAAGTGCAAGTAGAGAAGAGAGATACCCCCTATACTATTTGTTGAATCTTGACCTAAGACTGTTCCACCCAGCTGCCGATACAGATTGGTGCCCATAGTTACCTATCCTAGGGACCACACAGGTGACTGCGGGGGGGAATACCCGTGGTACCTGAGGCAGATGTTGCATCACTTCCATCAGTGCTTCTGAAGGGTGCCTTTGCGAAGCTTGGGTACTTGAACCGGAAAAGGATGTTGTTAGGATGTCAGCGTAACTATTTATGTTACCTTCGCTAGTAGGCCTAGGTCGTAATTACCCTAGACTACTTTCGGGAGGTCCTATTATTCGCTTTATTGTATTTTGGTGTCTGTTCCTCATCACCCGGAGCGGAAATACCTGAGATCTGCTTGTTTGGCTGTATCTTAGGAACTTTGTAGAGTGTGCTCTTTTCTCCTAGATTGCTTAGATTTATATATTTTTGAGTCTAACAAATCTTTTAAAGTGGTTGACTGATCGCCTCATCGATCGAGGAGGCTTCGTGGGTTGTCTCCCACAAGTGCTGAGCCTTCTTCAAGAAGGTGTAGGAGTAATTCGGAGGGTGATTTTCACCCGGTGTTTTCAGACATGGTGGAGAGAGATCCTCCATTAGGGCTAGTTGTTTTTGTAGCTGGTTTTGGTGTTGGTTTCAGTGCCGAGAGGTGTGCTTCACTTATCTCGAGGGTTTTATTTTTGGTAGAAGAAGTAGAAGTAGAGGAAGTCCCTCAGCCTCCTGAGTATCTTCCATCTCCTCTTCCTTCTAGTTATCCATTTATCATTAAGTACATTGGACCTCAGTCTCAGATACTGGAGAGTCCTTATCCATAACATTCTTACCTTTCGATGGCCACGACTAGGAACACAACTACGGCTGTGAGTGCTGCAAGTATTCAGACTCCTTCTTCAGTTGAAGGAGGAGGCACCATTTCTATACCTTCGATTGCTTCTAGTACTGCTATGTTTGGGTTTGGTCACACTCAAGCACATGCTTCTAAATCTGGTCCCTTTTGTTTCGAAATTCCCACTAGTGGGATTCCCTCGTTTTCCTTTTCTGCTGCTGCAGCTGCATCTGCACCCATCTCCTCTATGGCTAGTGGATCAGCTTCTTTTCAAGGGTTCCCCTTTGGAAGCGGGCATATTCCTAATTCGACTCCTTCCTTAGGGTATTTTCCTTTTACTTCCTAGACTCAGAGTTTTAATCCATGGTCTGGAGTCAAATTTCTACTACCTTTGTGGGTTGGAACCCTATCTTTACAGTAGTAGGGGCAGGGAATCAGTTTATCGCTAGTCATCAAGGGAATGTTCCTTTCCCTTTGTCAAGTGCTTATCAGGCTTTTTCTACTTTTTCAAATGCTTGGAACCCCTATTAGGGGGTTTCTTCTTCATTCACTACCTCAGTGGGAGGAAATGGTCTGGTTTATAGTAACTCCATGTTGGGGCAGGGTCCTTCTCCAAATGCTGGGTCACAAGGATTTTCCTATGGCCCAACATTTTCTACGAACTCTTTCTGGAAACCTGGTGCCTCATCAAATCTAGGGTATTCTTTTCAGAATGTGGGGAATCCATCCTATCAGGGATGGAATTCCCAGGTTCCTCCTCTTTTACCATTTCTGGCAACGTTAAACTTGCCAGATTTGTTGAAATTGACTAACGATCCAATCCGATATAGTCCGGGGTGGCATCCGGTCCCCACCAAACTACCTTCAGACATTCCAAAGTTTGAAGGGAAGAATGGCTAGGATCCAACAGATCACATCACCACTTTCCATTTATGGTGTTCATCAAACTCCCTGATTGACGATTCGATTAGGTTGAGGTTATTTCAACTCACCTTAACTGGAGATGTAGCCAAGTGGTATATTAAGTTAACTAGGGGAAATTTTTCCACTTTTGGAGATTTGGATACCACGTTCCTAAATCATTTTCAGTTGCATGTCCGTTACGACACTGGGACTGAACTCCTGGCTAATTTTAAGCAGGACAAGGCAACTTACATTTCTAATTATATTCAGGAATGGAGAAGAAGGAAGAGGCTCATTAAAGCCTATATTCCTAATGAATTCCTTCTGGAATGGTTTTTGAAATCCTTGCAACCAGATATTTCTAAGGACGTATCCCTATCAGGGGTATTTTCTGAGGATCAAGCTATTTTTAGGGCTCAACAATTAGAACTGATTTATTCTCAGTCTGGAGTCCTCAATAAAAATTTTCCTGATGCTCCTCACTCCAAATTGGACTTGTCAAAAACTAAACCTGGTCCTCATGGTGATGGACATATTGGTTCGGTCGATAGCGGTGCAACTAACTTTCTTAGTCAATTGTAGCAGTTGTCCATACAATCTGCTTCTTCTAGTCAAGCTATGCCTTTGGTATCAACTCCTTCCCAGTATTTGTCAATAAATGTTGTCCAGACTTCTAACCCCAAAGGAAATCAACAATCCGAAGGGAAGAAGAAAGGATGGAATAATAATAAGAATAAGGGCAAAGATGGAAAGGGGAATGCAGATAAATCCAACGAACATGTTGGTGAGGGTCAAAAGGATAAAAATAAAGCCAAGTTTCCATGCAAGTTATGTACTAGAGACCATCTTACTCACCTTTGCCCTAAAATTCAGGATGTGCAACGCTTGTTAGCTCAACAGGGTTCTTCTAGTTCCCAGGTTGTGTTAACAAACCCTTTTCCCCAAGGGCATCAATTAGTTGTTGGCGCAAATCAAAATATTGGGGATCCCTCTTGGGGCACCCAGGAAGGGGAAACCACATCAAACATATATATGATGAGTGCTCATGCAGATATCGCTACATGATCTCGTGATTATGGTGAAGCTGAGTCTTCGAAAGCCAAGGGTGTCCCTGATAGTACTGAGCCGCTTTATATTATGAGGCCCACTGTTGATTCTATACCTCGGATGCCAAAGGCATCTACAAAGCATACGACGATTAATACAAATGCCAAGGCTGCCCAGAACTACTTTGTTGTAGAAGATCTGGCACAAAGTCCTTGTGCCATGTCGGCTCTTGAGGTGCTCCATTCTTGTCCAACTCAGAGAACTGCTCTCCTCGCTTCTATTGGGGCTTTTGATCCAAAGAATTCTCTTATGATTACATTTGATATGTCTAATTTCAAAAAGAGACTCCCTCATCATATGGCTTTCCATATTAAATCATTGTATCGAAAATGAAATATATTTCGAACGGTCGTGGATTGGAATGCTTCCACATGTGTAATGTCTCTTGCATGCTGGAAGGAAATAGGATCTCCCGCAGTTGTTCCTTCATCCATTCTTCTAACTGTGTTTGATGGTCATTCTCATAGGCTGCATGGTATTGTCCCTGCTTTTCCAATCTGTGTTGGGGGCAAAACTGTTAACATCGAGGTTGAGATAGTTGATGCAAGCTTGGACTACAACCTTCTGTTGGGGCGGAACTGGATTTATGAGATGGATGCCATTGCATCCTCATTATTTTTCATTATTTTTTTCCTTCGTGAAGGGAGAATTGTCATGGTTGATCAACTGGATTGTTCTCCTGTAGACCCGAATACTTCTACTGACTCAAATATTCCTTTAGTGGATAATATCAAACCGTCTATTGAGAATCTAGGGGTTGGAATGTATTCTTCTTTAATGGGTACTTTTGATCTTCCAGCTCCTTCTATTCATATAAATGCAATTTCATCCTCCAAGGCTCCTATTCGAAGAGAGTTCTTTAGAACTCATTATTTTTCAGACCCTTGGACCTTACCTTCCCCTACCTCCACATTAGCGGAAGGTCAAGTGGGTGGAATGGAATTTTCTATGTCTACAGCTGAGATTGCTTATGGCTCTATTGTTGACTCTGTAGAGTCCACTCTTGTTTCTCTTTCATCAGAGGAATTGGATGGAGATGTGGCCCCGGCTTGGACTCTTAATTCTTCTTCTGCCTAGGATTGCCTTGATACCACTCTTCCCTCTAAAGAGGCTATCCTGGAAGCTATGACTGGTATAGATAGACCATGGGATGATTTGCATCATCGGTCTTACTTTTTACCATATTTGAGCGAAGTTAAATCAATTTTTCCTAGTCCTCAGTCTTCTGGTCCTGTTCACCTGGTCCTGAACCCTTTAGCACCAACACAACTTTTTGCTGAAGGGAACATGGTTGTGATTTCTCCGACTATCCCGATGAACTTTTCCAGCAATCCCAACATTATCGAGAATGTTTTCATCGGAGCTGAATGTTCCCCTAAAGAGGTTCAAATCTACACCGATCTCTTTTGAGAGTTCCAGGATGTGTTCGCTTGGTCTTATGAGGAAATTCCTGGTATAGATCCATCTATTGTCCAGCATGAGATCAAGATTTACGAAAATGCTAAGCCTGTGAGGCAAAAGCTTCGTTCGGTCAACTCTAGGAAAGCTACAACTATTAAAGCTGAGGTAGATAAGTTGCTCAAGGCAAGATTAATTTTCCCTGTTCCTTTGACAGAGTGGGTTTCGAATCCAGATCCAGTGGATAAGAAACAAGGAAAAATTCACATTTGCATTGATTTCATAGACCTAAATAAAGCATGTCCTAAAGATAATTACCCCACACCTTTCATAGATCAGATTATCGATGAGTGTGCAGGTAATGAGATTTTCTCCTTCATGGACGATTTTTCTGGATATAATCAAATTACTATCCATCCTGAAGATCATCATAAGACTGCATTTATTTGTCCCTGGGGTAAATTTGCTTACAAGAAGATGCCTTTCTGCCTTAAAAATGTTGGAGCTACTTTTCAGTGAGCCATGTCATATGCCTTCCACGACATCAAACATATTATCAAGGCATACTTGGATGATTTAGCTGCTCGTTCTCGCAAGAGAATTGATCATCCTTCTCACCTCCGTCAAGTATTGAAAAATGTCGGTTTTACAAAATCAGGTTGAATCCACACAAGTGTGTTTTCGAGGTCACGTCCGATCAGTTGTTGGGATTTATTGTGTCTACGGAAGGGATTCGGGTAGATCCCTTCAAGGTTTAGGCAATACTTATGTTTCCTCCCCCGTCGTCTATTTTTCAACTTCAAAGTCTACAAGGAAAAGCTAATTTTCTACAGAGATTTATCGTAAATTATGTCGAGATTACAGGAGGATTCATGAGATTATTAAATAAGGGAGTCCCATTTTTGTGGGATGACTTTTCTCAATGCTCATTAGATGCTTTGAAAAAAGCATTGACCTTTGCTCCTATACTGAGTCCACCTGATTATAGCAGGGATTTCCTCTTGTATCTCACAGCAACAGAATCTACTATCGGTATGGTTCTAGTTCAGGAGGATGATGCTCTTTCAGAGCATGTTATATACTACCTTAGTCAAGGCTTGGTTGGACCTAAACTCTGGTATTCTCTGATAGAGAAGCCTGCTTTAGCATCTGTTCATGCTGTACAGTGGCTCACACATTATATTCTCCTTCGAAAAAATTATGTTTTGGCAGCAGTCAATCCATTTCAGCTTGTTCTTAGCAGGCGAGTGATTGGGGGCAAATACAATCGATGGATTGTGATTTTGCAGAAATTTGATCTTGAGTTTATGTCTGCCAAGTCCAAGAAATCATTATTTTTTGCAAAATTAATCTCTAAGTTTCCATGTGGAGAAGAGATGTTTTATGATGAATCCTTTCTAGATGAACATATTTTTCTCATTTCTTCACAGGTTCCTTGGTATGGGCATCTCATAGTATATCTTCAGATTACGAAGTTTCCCTTGACTTTTTCGAAAGATGAGCGCCGTAAGTTATGTCACTTAGCTAAAAATTATTTAATCATTGGTGACACTTTATATCGTTGCGGGGTCGGTTCGATCCTTAGACGATGCTTAACTCTTGAAGAAGCTGAGATGCTGTTGAATGATTGCCACAATGGAGCTTGTGGTGGTCACTTATCTGGGCTTTCCACAGCCTAAAAAATCTTGCGTACCAGATACTTTTGGCCTTCAATTTTCAAATATTGTATGGATTCGGTCAAACGGTGTCATCCATGTCAAGTATATACTCGAAAGATGCGCACTCATCCAACTCTGCTCTTCCCTGTCATCACTGTTGGTCCCTTTACAAAGTGGGGTATTGATTATACTACTTGTAACTTGCCTTCGGCTAAAGGTCACAAGTCCATCATTGTAGCAGTAGACTACTTCACCAAGTGGGTTGAGGCTATGCCAACTTTTGGGAATGATGGTGAGACAACAACTCTTTTTCTCTTCAATCAGGTCATTTCTCATTTTGGTATTCCCAAAGAGATTGTCACTGATCATGGCAGTCATTTTCAGAATAGCATGATGGCTGAGTTGGCTCTAAAATTAGGTTTCCGGCAGTAGAATTCATCTCCTTATTATCCTCAGGCCAATGGTCAAGTGGAAGCCGTGAACAAATATTTGAAGGCCATTCTTCAACGGACAATTGATAAAGCTAGATCCAATTGGCATATCATGATGTATCTTGTGCTTTGGGCATACCCGATGTCAGTAAAAACTGCAACTGGTTTTACTCTGTTTCAACTAGCTTACGGGTTGGAATCCATATTTCCCATCGAGTGTTAGATTCCTTCTCTTAAGTTAGATGTAGAACTTCTTCCTGACACCTATAGTCTCGAAGAACGTCTCCTTCATCTGGAACACCTCGATGAGTAGCGTCGATATTTTTCCATGATGAATGAGGCACATAAGAAACGGGTAAAAGTTCAGTACGATAAAGTGGTCAAACCGAGGGTTTTCTCCAAAGGAGACCTTGCTCTGGTTTATGCCTAGGAGAAGGATTCCTTGGGGGTAGGTAAGTTTAAATCTATGTGGTATGGCCCCTTCATCATTAAAAAGGTCCTAAAAAAAAGAGCTTATGCCTTGGTTGATTTTGAGGGAAATGAGTTGGCGGAGCCCAGAAATGGGCTCTATTTGAAAAAGTATTATGCCTAGGCCTCGGCCTAGCATCTTGCTTTTTGTATATATTTTTTATTTTATTTTTTGTTGTTATACATCATCTGAATGTTCAAAAAGCTATACAAAAATTTAGACCCATATGTCCTACAAAATTAGGGCTTATGCCCGATCATGTTCAGTATCAAAAAATATAGTACAGTTATCCAGTAAATCATATATATCTAGTCTTGTGGTCCCTGCCCAATATTTTTGTTCCTATAGAACACGATAGCAGTAGCGACACGACGAAATAGCCGCACCCAGTCTCGCGTTACTCCAACTACCCATCTTTGGATAGCCTCCGGTAAATCCTTTATGGTAGACATAAGCACTTGGCAAGTTAAACTCTCCAAGTTTCTCTAAATGGCATAGAGGGTTCTGCCAGGGTCTTCAGCATCTGCCTCACCTCTGCGGCGCTTGTGCCATGGGTATCCCTCAGGATGGAATGGTCCCATACCTGTATCATGGTCATCACATAATTTTGTAATTCATTTAGAATCCAATCAAAAACATGTTTTTTTTTTTCATTTTTCACATATATTGAAAAATCAATAAAAAATCATATAATAAAAAATTACAGTCTCACAGATTGCACCCCATGTTGCGCCGGGTGGAAGGACTAGGTCTAGATCACCACGAAAATCCATCCCAACATAGGGATAATCCTCCACTATGATAACATGTTCCTCCCACCATTGGAAGAACTCGTCGTCCCATGTGGTTCAGGGAACTTCATTTCCCCCCAATCTCTTCATCAGATTAGCCCACCAAGCTATTCTTGGATCTCTAGGGTTGTTGATGGATGAGATCACTTTGGGTCGAAGCCCTGGAATCTTCTCAAAGAAGAATGTCAACAAAATGGTTCCATACTCGAAATGATTTGTTTTAGCTTTTCGGATGGAGGTCAATTTCTTTTTCATGTTTGTCAGTAGAGCTGTACACCAATCAAAGAGGTGAACTAAGCATTCCACAGCTATACTCATCTGTGTCCTCGACGCCTGGTGTAAGGAAGCAGATCCTGCCACCCTGCCAATGGTGAAAAGGAGAATTTTCATATGCAGCTCTGATAAATATTTGATTGCAATTTGAGTCCCTACTTTTTGAGATCCCTCTACACAATAGACGTGGACATAATCATCTACTGTAAGCCCTCCCAAAGGCTTGTCATGCAAATCTACTGGGTCTCCTCTTCGAGAGAGTCCAGTAATAAAGTAAATGTCTTCCACCTCTATGTGTATGGGCATTTGGTCAATCATGAAGCAATATTCCTCTGGTTCCCAATGATTCACGAACATTTCAAGCAACCAGACGTTACTTTTCATATTTGGCATTTTGAAGAATTTGATCAATCCACAGTTTCGAAGGATATTGAGCGAATTTTGATCTTCCATCACTTCATTGTCGATGGCACTATGCTCACGTACCCTCCAAGAGATATTCATCCTGAAATAATCCATTAATTTCGTCATTAGGTTCATTTTTTACAATCACATCCTACGCATACGCGGCTTACCTTGTGGACAGTCGCATATCATACACAGGTTCGTCCACACGAACCTGCGTATGCGCAGAAAGCTAAATCAAAACAAATCTTTTCTATGGTGAAAAATCAAAATTTTTAACCTATTTATGGATGAAATTGATAACAATGATGGATTTAAAGCTTACCTAGCTAATTCGGTGAAGTTTGACAGCTAATTGCTCCTGTTTTGAAGAAAAAGGTTTTTTCTCCAAAGCTCTTTCCTCCAATTCAGCAAAGTAGCAATGAACCAAATATGAGGTAAAATGTGTATTTATGCCCAAAAATTGAAATTTTTTTGCAAAATTTCATTATGCTTGTTTTTTAAATCTATATTAAGCTACATAGCCCTATTGCTTGTAAGTGTTGGGATAGGTATATTTTCAGGTACATTTTGTTGAACTTGAAATTTTTCCCGGTTTTCGAATCCATGACCGTTGACCTGTCATGGCAGGTATATGATCTTAACTAGCATATAGGTTAGGAAATCCACTTTTCATTGCATTCTGCATTCTAGCCTCCATTCTGATCACTTGCCATAGGGTCGATCCCATCATGTCATGATTACTTAACCCATTTCACTCACCGATTATTTAATCATGACTTGGTGGTAGAGCCTTCTTTTACATGAGCTTATTAGTTAGTTCCTCGCTAGCATTTGTCGCCCATGCTGCACTTTATGTAGGCTCGGGAGTCCTCTTTAGTCCTGCCATGACTTATATGTTGAAGCTTCATTCTTCTTCTTCTTCATTATCATTTTTCTGGATATTACCCTAGAGGCTCCTTGGTGTTGTTGAGTTGTATCACTGCATTGCATACTGGTTACTTGTTTATCTTGGCCTTCAGCTAGCTTCATTTGGACTCGATGTTTAAGCCATATTTTGACCTTGTCTCTCTGTATAAGTTAACCATTGCAAAGCACTTAGCTATCGTGACTTGACACCCTTGTTACCCATGGATGGAACACTCCTTTGAGTATCGTTTACCAGTTTCTGCCACCTTGCATTGAGCATAGGATTGTTCCTATCCCAGGAACTAGTGCATCTGTTTCCTGATACTCGTTCTATCCATTGTACCATAGCATTCTTTTATTATTTTATTATTTTATTCTTTGTCACCCTTGAACAAAGCACATAGAACTATGTCTTTTTGTCATTTGGAGTGGTTTTAGTTTTGGCCTAGGAGATGCCATAACCTTGTTTCATGAGTCAGTTCTCCCCCGGTTGGTTATCTCTTCGAATCATATGGAGAGTTTGTTTTTTCCTCCTGTATAACAGACTTATACAATGTCATTATTTGCTGCCATGGTCATCATGAGTCGTGCTTTTGTTCAAGGGAAGTTAAACCTGAGTCGGCCATTCTCCAGTGTCTCTTGACTTATTTTTCAGTTAGGCCTTCCCAGTCTTGTCAGTATCTTGTACTATCACATCAGATGTTTGGTCCTATGATTGTGCTAGTTTGAGAAGGTCTCCAGTGACTTCTTGCCGGTGGGTTTGTCTCTTATCGAATATGACATATTTCTCTGAGAGTAAACCTAGAGCCACACCCTGGCCCTATTTACATCATTGATAGGTGACCTTGTGCCTAGCATTTGATCATCATTATGGGTCTTTGACTGAGTAGTTTTCCTTTTGTTCGACGTCAGCATACATTATCACACTTAGGATTCATGTAATACCTTGATTTCCATTTGACCCTATCGGTGGATATATTGCCTCTTTGTCAGCTTTCATTATTGGTTGGTTCAGAGGGTTTCTTCCATGCGCGCTAGATTCATATTGTGCATGTTGGAAACATACTTCGGGTTGGTTCCTTCACTCTACTTCGTCTGATTCCTTCCAAATCTTGGCCTGCGGGTTGTTAGTCATCAATAATTTTGATCCTATCCAAAGATGACTAAGTTGAAAATCCCATATTTCTAGAAACAATATTGCAGAAACATTATGATTTCTAGAAATCTCAAGGCCTTCATTATTCTAACTCTATTAGTTCACTAAAACCTTCATTTATGCCTTCTAAAAAATCACCTTCTATTTCAAAAGGAAACTTGTTTCAGGCTATTTCCACCATTTTTACCTACATTTCATCCCCTCATCTTATCACTCCCATTCCTATTTTTCTATTAGACTTTTTCCCCCTAAAAAGACCCTTTCCTCTTCATAAAACCTCCATTCCCTCTAAAAAGGCCTTTTCAATCATAAAAACCCCTTTTTTGGTTTAAAAATACCCTCTTTTACCCTATCGGAAGCCTCCAAAAAGGCCAAAAAACCTTATTTTTAGCCTATTTCCCGCCCATGTTTTGAATTGAGGCATTAAGCCCTTTTTTAGTTTTAAGCCCTTGCCCCTTCTACTCACACGACCAAGGGGCCCAACCATCCGCTGTCCCTAAGCTCCTCTCATCCCAGCCCTGGTCCTTTCCCCCCCCCCCCAAAGGACCGCATCTCCCCGCCTATCTTCCTAGCCCCCTTCCCTTTTTTCCTTTACCCCACTTCAACCTTCCCAGCTCATCCCCAACATCAATCCATCCTGATCGAACGGTCATCCTCCTCCCCTTCATTTCACCTGTTTCCCACAAAAACCCGCTACTTGACAGTTTTTTTGACCTCACCATCGAGCCCACTTCCCATCAACCTCCGGTCCCACCTTTCCTCCCACCGAGCACTTTTTCCCTCTGCGCTCATTCTCCACTGTCGATCTGGTTTCCCCAGATCTAATGGTCCATAATCAAATTTGCGCTCGATCCACCACAAGGGTTTAACGACCATTTTTAACGTGAGAAAAGAGGTTTTCCAAGGGACAGGTGTCATCACCTGTATGGAATTGCGTTTGATTCACTCGAAACTGCTAACCACTTGACCTCCACGCTAAAACCACCTGCGGTTTACCAAAACCGCCTTCCTCCATTTCACGTCGAAAATTGAAATTTCCATCCTTTCTCCTGATTCCACCCATCAAACCCTTCCTCCCATGCACATCCTTCCTCCTTTGAATATTGCTCTAACGCCCCCGAACTCCTGAAGCAGTTTAATCCACGAAAAATGCAGGTTTTAAACTAAAAATTTTGTTTATTTTTGTAGGTTTGATGGCACCCCGAGCCCAAGGGGGCCATCCCACAATCGGGATAAATATTGAGGCCTCAGGATGACAATCTGAGGGCATGAAACAAAACGGGATGGGTTTTTTTTTTTTTATTCAAAGGTTTTTATCAATGTCTCATGACCATTGATCAAATCTTAAAACCCTTCAGCACACCAAAGGAAACCCCACACACAGAAAAACAAAAACAAAATATCAATGAAGAAACAAAGAACAAAGGATCAAAGGTTTTAAATCATAGCTGAAGGACAAAGGTAAAATATAAAATGATTAAACCAATCACGAAGCATTAAGATAGAATATTAAAGGCCAAATGAAAAATTAAGGCTTAAAAGCACAGTTTAAATGATTAAGTTAAGGAAAGTTAGGCTAAAAGCCTCGAATGAATCAAAGTAGCAGTTATTTAGTTAGAATATCTAAAACAACCACATGTAGCCTACTTTCTACCTGCAAAGAAAAATTGGTAGTTATTACATAGATAGAAGATATTTTAAAGCTGCCAGGTAGTTATTGTGAAAGATAGAGATAGGCTACAAAGTCAAACTTTTCACCTATATTTCCTTAGAAATTAAAGAAAAATTTATTGAAATAGAGAAGTAGTTGCACCTATTTCTGCCTTATGCCTTGCATGGTTTTCAAGGCTAGAATAGAATTTACTCTGTAATTAATAAAATTTTGAACCCTAGAATCAGTTCCACCTCCTCATTTGCAACATAAATACTACATTGGAACTCATTGGTTGGTGGGCATTTGATGACTCTTTGAAGTAATACATAGTTCTGTTAAAGTTGAAAGAAATTTGATGTTCTAGAACCTGTAGATGTTTTGACCTGTTTTTTGATGGATAAAGCTCTGTCATTGGATCCCTGAGCTTGGTTATTGGTGAAGTATTCTAATCTGTTATTGTTTCTTTCCTGTTTTCCATTATGTCTCATCATTACTTACTACAATAGAGTAAAAAGTTTAGGCTAAGAAATGTCTCCTAGAAGCACCATAGACCTGTTTACTCTCCACTGTTTTATGTTTTCCTCTGCTGAGGCATTCTAGAGAATTCTTAATTGCTCTCTTGAACCCTTGTTCTTGTTTATTTCAGAAATATTTCAAATAGTTGGTCTCAAGAATGATTTATGGTTTTCCCTGCTTACTTGCTGCCACTTGAAAACTGTTTCTGAAGTCTCCCTTTAAAGTACCATTGTTTACAGTCTGCCAAAGAGGTCTGTTTTGATCATACCCTTTGTTCTTGCTTAAATAATTGTTTTGAAGGTCTTTATAGCTGTAATCAAATATTTTTAGGAGTTCCCTCTTCTATGAATGCAATTATTTGTGAATATTTTATGTTTTCTTATCCTTGAAAGTGAAATATTTGGATGAAATAGAGCGTTCATCGACTCCTATATTTCATTTGAAAAGTTTGTCTTGAAATTGTTATTTGCTGAAGTGTGGTTTCTAGAATTTATGGTTAGCCCTGTCTATGGAATGCCTCTTCATGTTCTGATAATGTTTTAAGTCCCTTTGTTGAGAAATACATATAATTAAGGATTCTTAATTGCCCTTAGTTCTACTTTTCCTTCTAAACCTTTAATGTCCATTTCATTTCACCTGAAAGACCTTGTAAGATCCACTAGCCAAGTTAGATTTGCCCTTTGATATCCCTGATTCATCTACAAACTTGTTAAAACTTCCACTTGACTCCATTTCCCAATGACTTAGAGGTTTCCCTTTTCTATCTATGCTTCCTAGATCATCATGTCCCACCAAACAATCAAACAAACTCATGCTTAATAACTAGCCTAAAATCAACCTTTTACAAGCAAACAAGTCATAACTTTGCAAACAATTGAGAGATCCCTCTCCAAGACTAGGAAGGCTAGGTCCTAGAGCTGTAAAGACTGGTTTTGATGTTGCCTTGTCACTTGGTATGCCAATTTTCTAAATCACAAGACCACAACATGGGTTACACTCGCACTGGACTGATGTGGGATGCCTCAATGCCTTCCTTCCAGCAGATCTTTTCCCATCGACTCCAACTCATTGCTCTGGGAATAAGGTCTAGAGTATTTTTGTCAGTACCTTAGGGTTTGCAGTCATTAGTGGCAAAATCTTCGTTTTTGACAGTGAGGATTCATTATTGTCTCCTAATTGATAGATTCTTACAAGTGTTCGACTTCAACTCATTCATTCACACTTGTTAGATTGTACTAGGGCACCTTGACACTCATTATCATTATTGGTGGGTTGTCTCGCATTTGTTAATGGTATACATTATTGACTGGTAAACAAACGATTTCTCACATGGTCGACTTCAGATCATTTATTCCCATTGTGTAGAATTGTGCCATGGTGATTGGTGAAGACCTCGGGTTTGCATCAACATGCTTAGGTTCATTTTTTACAGTTCATCTAGTTTTTGCCAGTGACACAGTCCACCCTTATAGGTTGCAGTTGTAGTATAGTAGCATCTTATATGTTGGATCCTGAGTTGCGTGATTGTACCATGTTTTCCACCCCTTATAATTTGGTACCTGGAGATTTAGTTACTTGTGAGATTAGATATCTATTACAACATCATTGATTAGTCTTCTATATGTGATACTTGGACTTGATTTCGACTTATACTTCCGGGCAGTGATCAAATGATTCACTATGTACTTTCCAGTTCATATGTAATTGTATACATTTTGGATCTTTCACTGAGCATGGGTATGCTCGCCTCGGACATGAGCTGACTCTCTGACTTCTTTCATTGGTTTTTTGGCAGGCTGAAATCTGGTGAAGTCCTCTCTTATCTTCGCAAGGTTATTTCTATGAACATAATATATTTCGGCCATCATGTACCCCTTCTGACCTCATATATTAGGGGGCATTTGTTATAGCATCATTTTTCACCCTCATGTGATTAATGATTGTCTCTTTGGCCTTGGGCACCCTTTCCCCCCAGACTTGAACAACTTCATAAAAAACAGTGTCTAAAAACCTATATGCGACTATGACCAGACTTTTCTGCGTATAGATGCGAGTCCATTCATACTTTTCCACATATGCCATTTAAATCATTAAAAAATATATAAAATTCCCTATTCTTGAGGCAGGGTTGATGGTTATTTCCGTAATTCAACCACCCCAGCCCGTGGCCCAATTGTTTCCAACTATTGAAACTAATTTGAGGGAGTATAAAAGCCCCTCATATGCATGGCCTAAGGGAGAGAGAAAATTATAGATATTATACTCTGTTGGAGCCCTATTTCAAGTCTGATATTCCTATGCCTACTGCACTTCCCAGGTATATTCAGGAAACCCTTGTTTCATTGAGATGCTCATCATCCTATATGACATCTAGTGTGCACACATCTTGGAAGAATTCTTGTGAGGCGAGGGCTGGACAGATCTAGAGGATGGTATGCTCGAACACCGTGGAAGGATTCAGGTGATCTCTCCACATTTCTATTAATGTACATGCCATTTATAATTAGAAGAACCATCTTGTTCTCGATATTCATGTGTTTATATCTCTTTATATATGTGTAATGATCATTAATTGAATGTTTGATATTTTTCTTATGATATTATGCATAAGTTACACTGAAATTTAGGGACTATATATATTGTACAACTAGAGTTTCGTGTTCGTTCTTTCTTGATTTGCAGGTTACGAAGCACGAAGGGTTGTTGGGGGTTTGCACCCTGTGGGATCTACATCAAACATTGGACTTTCAGGTAAGTACCGCAACTTGTTATATCTAGTTTTCAATATAAAAGATAGGTTAAGTGAGTCATTCTTGAATAGTATGCCCCTGATCTGTAAAGGTTGCCAACCCAAAATCCTTTAGGGTATTATATCCCGAAACAGTTGCCCTGGCTGCTCTTGGGTGAGTATGGATACCACTCAATAGCTCATCACTTTCTAAATCATGCCTTGTTTTTCAATGGAAAATTGCGGCAAGGGAAGGCTTGTTCACTCTGGTTTCACTTGAGAGAGTTTGGCCACCACATGACATCTCCTATGTCTATGTGTTTTGTATTGTGTAAAACTTGGCATAATGATCTCATGATGTGCATTGATGATGTTTCTTTGTATGGGGCTGATGTGACATATCATATGTCCATTAGTATGCTTTTGTTTCATGATGCACATGAGGAGGAGAGGAATCATCAAGATATCTTGTTTCTTGGATTGATTTTGGGGGGGTTTGGCTTGTTAATCTTACATGGAGGAGATGTATGATGGCAGCAAAGGGCCTTACTTCGATGGTTATTGTTAGGAGAATATGGTTTGACATCTTTGTCCACCCATATTAATTCTTCCCTTCTTCTTTTGCATAACCTTGGAATGATGAAGTTTGGATCCAACAAGGCCAACAAGGCTAAGTATGAGAGCATCTCAATGCTCAATCTAATTCATGAAACATGGGATGAAGATATGTATTGTGTGATGGAGCTTTTCCTTTGTGAAGAGAACCAACTTATTGTATGCACCTAGTGTATTGATGTTGATGTTGTACATCATATGGTTGTCACTTGGTACTTCATGATGGAAGGAGGACATCTAACCAAACAGTTGGAGGTCATTCTTTATGCTTTTAAAATACAACTTTGGAACCAAACATGCATAATCTATTGCAGAAAATGGAGGAATCCTTCCTTATGTGGATGCCATTTGGAGGGGAATAGATGGATTTCCATCTACTTTTGGAGTTTCTTGAGGACAAGCAACATTTTTCTAGGGGGGGACTGTAATATTCCCAAATTTTCACATCATATTTGGAATATTAGAGTCTTTGAATTTCTTAATGAATTAAGTAAATAAAAGGGTGGAGGGACCCACAATCCTCAATAAGAATAAATATCCACTTTGTGTGTGTGAATGTGGATTAATCTAGACTAGATCTACAAAAAGAGGTAGTTGAGAAACTACTAATGTGAATGAGATTGGAGATCATGTCTCATTTAATGAGAGAGATCATGGAGGGTTGATTTAGTCAACTAAGATATTGAAGATGTCAAACAAAGGGTAATTGAGCATTAATGATCAAGTGGTGGAGGATTATGTGCAAATGAGGCACACATGATGGAAGAGGTGTACATTGCACCTAGACTGTTTGGCTGATTTGGTCAAACAATGTTGTCCCACTTGGAGGATCTTGTCTACATGAGACATCACAATTGAGATTAGGGCCAAGGCTTGGGATGGCTCAATCATTATAAAGGAGATGAAGGCAAAGGTGCAAGGAATCTTCGATTATTTTGATGTATGATCTTTTAGATCTAGAATTGTCAAGTAACATTCCACTGCATTCTTGGGTTGTTTAACAGAGATTGCAGGTGTTGTTTAGCATAGGGTGTTCCTGGGCAGGAATCCATCCTCTTTCTTTTAGTGATATCTAAGGAAGAGGTTTTTACTTCATTATACATCAGGATCAAAGTACCATTTCCTTTTCTACTTTCTGTAGAACATTCATATTCAAAAAACTGCATTTTTTTGAAGATCAGTTTGGAAGGTGGAAGTTGTCTTCAGTACTTCAGCTGGAGAACAAGGTGAGGGATTATTCCCATCACTTGGGCTTATAGATCAGCACTCCCAGAGCCACATTGTAGATTTGGCATTAGGCCAAATGTTATTGACCTCCTAGCAGCAGTATTCTCTCCAAGAATAGCGTTGTCCATATTTCAGATCTGAAAGGAGGAAGGAAGTTGCTAGTACTTCAGCTAGCAATCTGGTGGAGGATAATTCCTTCACATTGCCGTCAGTCTCACCATCAACCTGGAGCTTATTGCATCATTTTTTAGCAGGAAAAAGGCTTATCTTTCCCTCATAGCGCAGTTTTCAGAGGCAGTTGTGTTGCAGTAGCTGTAATCAACTTTTGGAGGATTGAGAAGCTAGATCTAGATCTTCTAGCTCATAGATCTGAGGAAGGGACCAGCCCTTCAAGCATAGATATGATTTGAGCACACCCTTCAGCCATCTATTCTTCAGATCTAGCTTCAGATCTATATTTCCCAGCAGATCAAGGATCAAATCCTAGGGAGGTGATTTTTTGAAGTTGCAGATCTAGAAAATCCTTTCTAGGTTATCTTGGGAATCCATCACATTGGCCAGATCTTGAATCTTGGCATCATCAGAGCTCTAGTTTTGAGTAGATATGCATTTCTCTTTTCAGCCTGCAACGACATGTTTATATTCTCTTGAAGAGACAGTGCAGTATTTTCTGCAGAGCCTCAGCAGTTACGATGTACCTGCTTCACACATGTTTTTAGGGTGATTCTAGCTCATCTTTTTAGCTAGATCTACCCATATATTGTTTGTGTAACTGATTCATCTACAATATAATAAAATGGCTCTACTCTTTTTGCATATTCTGATTTGTACTTAGATTTATTGTTTATCTTTTTTTAAGTTCTTATATTGTGTGAAGTATTACTGCATTCTCCCTTTTGGGATATTACAAATTATGTAAAAATTGGCAGATATTATATGGACTGTAGTTTTCTCTCTATAAATTTCAGAGCCGAATAAAGAAACAACGACACATGGCATGTCGTACAAGTTCGCTCTATTGAAGTAGTCCATAATTAGGGCATTGTGAGAGATTGGGCATAACTATCTCTTGAAGAATCCAAATTGGGTTAGACCTATAGCATTGGAAAGAAGACTCAGAGTACTACTACAGGACCTAAAATGACATATTGGGGATCTGAAATAACATAGATACACCGGATTCAATATCAAGCTCCTAGAAGGAAAGAAAAAGCTAGATCATGTGTTTTCAAGGGCTGCAAAGGACCAGACTTTCTAGGGTAGCAAAGCAAAGAAAGGTGCAGAACAACAACAAGAAGTTCATCACATGAAGTCTTCATGTGGGCAGCACTACATACAGTCACTATAAAGGTATCATTGTACTAAGTCATTGTAAATACATTATTGTAAAAATTGTTCTAGTGTCTATCTGCCAAGAGTTGAATAGGCAGTGTAGGGAGGTCTAGGATCATCATTAAGTGGTTGTGTCATAGTTGGGGTTATGGTCTAGTGTGTCTTCTTCTTCTAAATCATTCTATATCATTGTAAAGTGGACCATTTTCCCTGGTACGAGATTCCATTCTTTTTTTATTCTTCTACAGGGTGGTAGGGTGGTGCTAGGGTGAGTTGTAGCTCATTGGGAGTTGGGGCATCCATTCAATTGACTACTGAAGAATCTCAGGCATTGGAGAGTCCATCCAGTGGGAGCTGGAGAAGAATGCTTTTCTAGATTCTAGGAAGTTGGAGCTTTATTTTCAATTAGAGTTGAATATTAAAGAATTATTAGAAAAGAATTAGGTGGTTTTTGTCCTGGAGCGGGTTTCCACCTTAAAAACTATGCATTTGTCTTCCTTTTGTTTACTGCTATCATTTTACAAACACTAATAATAATTGAAGATTAAATAATTCTCTAATTGAAAGGAAGATTGATTCACCCCCCCTCTCAGTATTTCCAACACTTCTTTATGTTAAGTCTTATCAGTTTATAGATAGAAATTATGCTTTCCATGCTATATTTTTATAATATTTACATGAACATGTCCTTGCTCTTCTGACGAATGAATTTCATTTAATTGCCATTATAACTCCCTCTCAGCTCACTCTATACATCAATGACAAATTAAGAATTATTGTAAGCTTACCTACCTGGCGTCACCTTTACCTCTACAACTAAACCTTTGAAATCAGACCTAAATCCTAGACCTATTTTTCTGACTATCATTCCTATCCAGCAAAAATCTAAACAAACAAAAACCCTAATCCACTAAGCATCATAACTAGCCTAAAACATTATATCTAGTTATCCCTTTTAGCTACATATTGGCATTGAGAGAGCCCTCTATTGTCTTGGTAAGGCTAGCTACCTTACCTAAAATTTGGTTTGTGGTTACCTTCCTTTAGCTTCATTCTCAGCCTTGGGAAGTAGGGGGGAGTGAGAGAAGAGTACACTAGGGATAAAAAAATGGTTTCTAAGCTGATTGACCCGGAAAATTTGACCTTTTAGAGATGTGATAGTTAGGTATTTTAAAGGGGATAATGAAAAATTGTTTAGGATGTTGATTGATCTGGGTTTTCAGGCCTTTTGAGTGAATGTGAAAAAATGACATGTAACAAATTTCCCCCTAAAGTAAAAATTCAGAAGTAGTGGTTGAGTACTAAGTGTTTTACCTTGTGAAAATTTCAGATCAAGAAAAAATTAGGTTTAGATCATCATTTGTTATAATACATATTAGCATCATGATATCATTATTGAGGGAGGCATAACCATGGTCAGCATATAAACCAATAACACATGTACAATGATCAATAAGTCTCTTCCATTGATGATTGATGACTATTTGAATGATCATATCCATCATACTTTTTAATCTTGTATCAATCCTAAAATCGTAGCCCAGATGGATGGAACTAGATCTGAGGTCTTCTACCTCTTCACTCGATAGTATGAGACTGGCCATGCCAATAGATGGGCTGGAGTAGAACATGGTAGAAACCATCTAATTGCCACCTAATGATGTAAGAAGTTAATAGACACAAGAGAAACCATCGATAATAATAATGGCTCGCAAGGTACTATAGTACAATTTACATGGTGTGAAAGAATGAGTTGAAGTCGAACACCTCATTAAATATTTCAGTCGAGGCCAATGATGAGGACCTTTCATCAAGGGTGAGAAAACATTTCATTAATGTATTCAATCTCCAAGGTATCAAAATTATTTTCTAGGTCAAATTCCTAGGTAGTGAGCCGATGTCAACAAGAATCTACCCATCGTAGGAGGGCCTTGATGTATCCCTCATCAATGACATAGAACAGGTATCAAGAGTTGAGACAAAATGATGTTGATGCAGATCTTGTTTTGGAGCGACAAACATGAAATGAGGCTTAAGGTACTGTAGCATATTCAACTTAGGTACTTCTCTTGAACATATTGGTGAAATTGTATGGAGTTGGAAGAATTGACTCAAAATCGATTATGAATGCTTTAGATATGGTGTGATTAACCAAAGAGGCAAGAAAATTTCCCAACCCTACAATCACAGGGATGAAGTGAAAGAGTGTCATGTTCAAGAGTGACTCACTTCCATTAATAGTTTAAGTACCCTGTTTCCCCATTTTCCCCAACCATTTTTTGTTGGTATCTATTTATTTTTGAAAAGTTTTAGGAGGATAACATATGCTTGATCTATAAGTATATCCTTTAGATGAATCCTTCTGAGTATATTTCTCGAAACTTGAGAAGGATTGGTTCGGTCTTGTCATGCACGACGAGTTCAATGTTTTTTTTATCTTTTTACGAATCTAGTGAAGGTGTAACTTGAATTATTTTTCATGTTTAGAAAGTTTTTAAAAGAGGTGAAAAAGAAAACCCCAAAGGTTCCTTTTCGTAATTTTAGTCTCTTAATTCTGAAAAGGAATAAAGTGATACTAAGGAGAACCTTTTAGTCATGTTCAAATAAATTATTCCTATTTCGTAAATGTTTTATCCCAGTCTTGAAAATGGTTAAAATTGTACTGGGAATACATATTTTCATTTAATTTAACAAGTTCGAAAAGACAAGTGCTCGATAATGTTGTCATGTTTTGGAAGTTTGAAAAGAGTTGGAAGAGTATTCCTCCTAGAGGAACGAGTGGTATAAAGGGTAGCAACTGGTTCTAGTCATGATGGAACTCAAAACATGTAGAAGTTAAGAGGTTGGATAATAAGACCACTCATCACAGCAGTTCCTTGGGAAATGGTAAAATCCAAGCGAAAGTGTATGATCGACTAAGAAGATGGTGATGATGGAATGAGAAAACCAAGGCTCATCTAGTAGAAGCGAGTTGATAAAAATGGAAATCATGTGAGGTAAAATGGGAGTGGTTTTATTTTTACAAAAGCTTGAAACATGGGAAACTATGCTTGAAATTTGTTTTATTTCTACATAAGCTTGAAACATGAAAAAACTATGCTTGAGAGTAGTTTCATTTTTACATAATCCTGAAATAAGGAAAATCTATGCTCGATATTGATTTTAATTCCCCCAACATAATAAATAAATTCTAAGTACATTCCCCCAAGCTTCATTTCATTCACCTAAGTAGACTAATGGTTACTAATAGGCAAATGGAATGAAGGTTTATTTATGAGATTAATTGAAAGACTCGACTCGACATCTGTTGGAACAAGGTCCCCTAAAAGCTGCAAATTTTGTATATTCTTTGTATTATTTAGTCTAACGCAGGGGTTTTAGGGTGGGTCAAAGCCCTGAATGCATTGTAATGGGTCAAAGGTAGACTAAGAGTCTGCAAACCATGGTTTGCGAACCATTAGAAGCATAGGCTAAGCCGATATAAACAGATGAAAATTTTTGAGCCTTAAGGTAGGCAAGAATTAAGGCAGATGCTAATTACGAATTGTTCGATCTGTTGTTGGGTCGTTTGGGTAAGGACACCTATTGGCTGTGTGCACGGAGATCCTTAGTCTTGCTATGTGCGAACCCCGCTGGCTGTGTGTGTAGGTTGTGTCAGAATGTATTTGGTTTTAGATGCTAATATATGCAGATATGGTTGAAGTATTTATGTGTTATCTAATCTAATGTATTACTGTTGATGCGAACTATTGGATTTGTTATGAATACTATTGGTTATCTGTTTATGCTGCAAATCTGTCTATGTTATGGTATAACCGTAATCTGTTGATGATGCGTTATGATAATGTGTGTTGATAACTACTGTTAAGCACGTGGATGTGGAGTTATTAACTAGATCTGTGCATGATAATAGCTTTGTATATTGAGATTATATTGTTAACCACCCTGTGAATAGATATTTTTGGTGTGAACCCCTGATAGGCTGTGAATGTGGATCTACTTGACTTACCTACTCTCTCTTAGGGTGTGGAAACCTGGTTCCAGCACCCTCCCATACTGCTTCAGGTGAGGCTTTCGCTTGCACAAGAAGGTCACTACTTAAAGGGCCAGTAGTATAGGGGTTTATTGGCAGACCTTAACCTTCGAACCTGGGTCAGGACCCCCCAAGCCAACAAATGGTTCTGTTGTCGGGACCAGGGGCATTTTGAGAGAGAGACTAGGTAATGAAAAGAAAACATTGGAGACCTGAGAAGAAAGAAATCAAAGAGTACATTTTCATGGATACCGTACAAAGTTGATAGAAGAGAAGCAGAAGAATAAGTACATTTTCATGGAGATCTACGAAATTTTCTTCGTGGCATTCACAATTGAGCTCCAGGAGTGGCTGGCAAGGCTCGTAGATTTTCAGACCTGTTGGAAGAACGAATGGATCATGTAGTGGACTCTAGAGTTGATCCAGCAGTTGGAAAGAACTGATAATACCATCACTCAAACAGTAGATCACTGGGTGGATAGCGTGCTGGGAGGATTTGTGACAAAATTTGCAATCGATCAATTCGTGTCCTACTCGAAGGCAGAGCGAAGGTTCTTTAAGGGTTTCCGGGGTAAGTTTATGAAAACCTTACCATTACTTATTAAGATATTATTGTGTGAAAAGAGAATTCTGTGTAGTCATAGAGAGTGAATGAGCTTTGATCAGAGTGAGGGTAAAACACGAAGTGGTAAATACTATAGAACTAATCAAGAAGGAGATAGATCTTTCTACAGTCCAGTAAGGGATCCGGTTGTGCATAGCCCTTTGACTACACCACCTTCAATCCAGCATAGAGGTAACAACTCACCCGTACCTCCACCTCCATTAGAAGACAAAATGGCCTCGCACATGAAGTTACCTACCTTTAAGGGTGTAGGGGACGAGGACATGGATCGGTTCTGGTTTTTCACAGAATCAGTATGGACTGCACCGAATGTGGTCGGCAATGTGGTGAAAAGGGCGCAGCTATCCCTTGCCTTTGAAGGAAGGGCCCTGGAATGGTAAATGGGATGCATAGCACAACATGCGAATGCAGCCATTCAAAATATTAAAGATGCCCTAAAACAACAGTTCAAAAAGCCTAAATCATACTCTCAGATAGTGAATGACCTAAAATATTCCAAGCAAGGACCCTCTGAGTCTATATGGGAAGTTGATCAATGACTAAATAAGGTAATCAGAGAAGGGGGATTTTTGTATGATGACAAGCATCACAAGGAATGGCTCATTTCTATGTTACTACCTCACCTGCGCATACCTATGGGTCACCAAGCCATTGAATCACAGGAAAAGGCCTTGGAGATTGCTATGAAATTAGAAGTTGCGCCAAGAGATGATACCCAGTTGGGGGTATAGAAAATCCAAGGGTAGCTGGAGGCGATGCACATGGAGATCCAGAACCTGCGAAAGGACTGAGGGAAAGAAGCTAGCCTAGATGTATGGTGCATCCGATGTAGGGTATCTAGGCATACCAAGGATTAGTGCCCACTATTGGCAGGCTACCTGCGGGTGGTGGGACCTAGCCCATTGCACTCGAGACCAAGTGGACCAGCTTTATGGTCTAATGATTGTCGTGTAGCCGTCCTGCATGATACTAACCATTGCCCCTGTCTCGGCGCATATGTCCCAGAACTGAAGCAACAATGGTGCAGGTTTTTTCAATCAATAGGACATGATGAGAAGGAATGATGAACTTATGACCTGATGATAGACCGAGGAAACCTATATAGGGTACAATCAGACCCTTCTTCACCAATATCCCTCGCAGGCATAGGTGGCTCCCCAGCTAGGGGCAGCAGAAGAGGCTGAGGTGGAAGCGCAGGTAGGGGAATAGGACAACTGATCTGCTATAACTGCGAAGAGGTAGGGCACTTTGCGCAAGACAATCTTGTAGATACTATAGACAGATGGACTATGTGATTGAAGACTACCCAATTCTGATAGCCAAGATGTAGGAAAAGTAGCAGACACCTATGCCAAATGTACAAAGGGTTAAGGCAGGACCTCGAGACGAAGGACCAAGCATTAATTTCATAACATGCAACAACATGGCCACCGGGGGAGTTGAGGAGAAAGTTGAGGCGGAGCCTCTTATCCAAAAATTAGTCATCCAAAAAGAAGGTTTGGACTAACAGAAGGGAAGGGAAACCTTTGTCGCAGCTTGAAAAGACTTTGCTAAGACTGAGGCATCTACTTCTCAAGCCCCCGTGAGCCTCAGAGCAGATGATGAGGTCAAACCATTTCTACAGGCTTATATGAAGTTTTTATGCAATCAAAAGGTCGTATAAAACCTCCAATATTTGATAGATAGCTACGCAGAAAGAACAACCCCCACCTATGGAAGTTAAGGATGTGCACAAACTATACAACCATAAGAAATGCACTGGTAGGGAAATGCGGCTAACCGCGCAAATTGGTGATTATGAGATGGATCAGGTTATTCTGGACCTAGGATCAGATGCGAATGTACTACCTAAGAAAACTTGGTAGAGAATGGGTGAACCTAAGATGGAATGGTCCACTATCCAGCTGTGCATGGCCAACCAACAGAAGATCATACCATTGGGAAGGCGATCGAAGATCGTGGTAGATATCGCAGGAGTTAAGATCTGGGCTGAATTTGAGGTCATTCAAATTTTTGAAGATGCGAACCCCTATCCTGTGCTCGTAGGATTAGACTAGGCCATAGATATGGGAGGTATTATCAATTTGAAGAAGAGAAGCATGGTGTTTGAAAATGAAGGCATGTGGGTGATAGTACCATTAGACCCGGTGGAAGGAGAACCGTATACAGAGCCAGTGCACAAAGAGGAGGATGTGGATCATGTCTATAAGTTAACTGTGTGGGATGAATATTGGATCAATCCTACGGAAGATGGTGTACTTTGTTGGGAAAAGGATAGCAAATGTTTTTCTGACTCCGATGGGGAGATGGAAAACTGGCATAACCGGTTACATGATGTATATGTGCTGCGATGCCTTAGGATCACAAGGGACTTCCAATGTATCTCCTCAAAGGTAAGATAACTACCTTACTTTGATGGTTCTAGTAGTATTAAGGATTTTTTGTGAACATTTGACGCTGAGGTTCCGAGAGAACGAAGGCTGTGGGCCCTTAATCTGGCCACACATGCAACACCTTCGAGGTGGTGGGACATGCATAAGGGGGAGTTCCAGGATCGGGAAGAGTGTCAGGATATGATGATCTTGTGATTCAAACCTCCAACCCACTTGCGCGTAAAAACATTTCTTGGCCTCGAGGATCCGTGCAAGCATCTGTTCACTTGGATGGAAAAAGGGTGTGACCAGACTATAGAAGAATGGGTGCACCTGTTTATTCATGCCTTGGGACCAATTCCCACCACATGGTACTTAGATGTGGAGCTCCATTAGCACACCCGCCACTAGGAAACATTAAAGGATGAATTTATAGGGACATTTGGGCTAACAAGGGGAACGGAGGTGCTTGACGAACCTCTGCAGGATATAGATACCTTTGTATTTGACGAATCACGCCCCTATGCAAAACTTGGGGTACCGACATGGGAAACACAGATGCAGGATATTACTAACTACTGCAATATAACCATATAAGAATGTGATGAGGATCTGCGCAATGTCTCTATCCCATAGTCGAAGGGAGAGCATGCAGTTGCGGGACCTCCACTACAAACTGTGGATGTTACGAATCCTCTAAAGTTGCGAGAAGTCAACATTGGAACGGAAGAGCAAGCTAAGTTGGCTAAAATTGGGGATTAATAAGATGATGATATAAGTAGGAAAATTTGTAGAATTGCTCACAGAATATCAAGATTTATTCCCGATGAAGTTTTCAGAGCTCAAACGGATCACAGGGGACCTAGGGGTTATGCGCATCATGTGAAAACCAAATGTGCACCCTGTGAAGCAGCACCCTTATCGGCTGAATCCTAAGTATAAGAAGAAGGTTAAGGATGAACTCGATAAAATTATCACCGCAGGTATCATCGAACTGATCGAATAGTCAGATTGGGTAATTCTAATGGTGGTTCAGGAGAAAAAGACGAAAGGGGGAATACAAATCTGCGTGGACTTACGGAAATTGAATAATGCCTGCATACATGATCCATTTCTCACACCATTATTAGATGAAATCCTTGATAGCTTAGGAGGGCAGGAATCATACTCATTCACTGATGGGTTCTTAGGGTACCATCAAATCAAAATCGTACCTGAGGATCGCAGCAAAATTACATTTGCTACCAAATGGGGATCCTTTCAGTATACGGTCATGTCGTTTGGACTCAAGAATTCCCCTGCGATCGTTTCACGAGTAGTAGTCGCAGTGTTCAAATATTTCATCCACAAATTTCTGGAGGTTTACTTTGATGATTGGACTATCTTCAGCTTAGTGAAGACACACGTTTCGAACCTGTGCATGATGTTGGATGCCTAAAGAAAGCACCAGATTTCCCTGAATATCAAGAAGTGTATCTTTTGCATACCCTTCGAAATCTTTCTCAGACATATAGTTTGCTGACAGGGGTTGACGGTTGACCCTGCGAAAGTTGCAGTGATCATAAATCTGGCAGTACCTACAACTGAGAAACAACTACATTCGATCCTCAGACAGACAGGCTACTACAAAAAGTTCATTCAGGGGTATGCGCTAATCATAGCGCCTATGGAAAAACTTCTTAAGAAGGATGTTTCATTTTTTTGGGATGACGAGTTTCAGAAGAGCTTCTAGCTACTCAAGGAGAAGATGGTATCTGCGCTTATCCTCGTTTTTCTTGATTGGGAGAAGGTGTTCCATGTTCACATCAATGCATCAGGAATCGCCCTAGGAGCGGTCCTCACGCATCTTGGAGACGGAGACATCCGATTGAATTTTCTATTAGGAAACTCTCTGGTACAGAGCGCAACTACTCTACCATGGAACGAGAGGGCTTGGCTATGTTCTTTGCATTACATAAGTATCGACACAATTTATTGGGAGGACACTTCAAATTTTTTACAGATCATTTGGATTTGAAATATCTGGTCAATAAGCCTGTGTTGGGTGGGGGGGGGAATCTGTCGATGGCTTCTGCTATTTCAGGAATATGACTTTGAGATCATTGTCAAGCTAGGGAAGTTGAATGTGGGGCTGGATCACTTGTCCCAAATTGAGAGTGGAAAAGAACCAACCAACCTAAAAGAAGGATTGCTTGACACGCAATTGTTTGCTATTAAGGTCGTTGATGCACACTTCTCCAACATCATTTAGTTCCTGACTACAGGCATGGCGCTTGCAGGGTATTCAGTACAACAGAAGAAAGAGTTGGTAACCCGCATTGTAGACATTGCCATCATCGCCAATCATCTATACAAGATGGGGGCTAACGAAGTGTTGCGAAGGTATGTTTTGGAGCATGAATGACATGATATCTTGGCAGAAGCCACGATAGGGTAGCAGGAGGTCACTATGCAGGGAAAGAAACGATGCAAAATATCTTGAGAGTTGGATTATGGTGGCCTACCTTACATAGTGAATCTCATGACTATTGTAAGGCTTGCGATACATTCCAATGAACCAGAAGGCCATCTCGCAATGATGAAATGCCCCTTCAACCACAAATGGCCCTGCAAGAATTTGACAAATGGGCCATCGATTTTTTAAGACCTATCAACCCACCCGGAAAGAAGACAGGTGCTTGTTACATTATAACTACTACTGATTATGTAACTAGGTGGGACGAAGCACAAGAGATGAAGGATTTCACTACATATACTGTTGTGCACTTCATCTTTGAGCAGATTCTGACCAGTTTTGGATGTCCGAAAATATTGATGAGTGATAGAGGTATGCACTTTGTCAATGAAACAATACAGCCCTTAATGGAAGAATTCCGGATCCATCACGCAAAAAGCACTGCGTATCATCCCCAGGAAAATGGAGCAGTCGAAGCTTTTAATAAAGTCTTGGAGCATGCACTGAATAAGGTCTGTAATGCCGATCGTAGCGACCGGGATGTGCACATCGCGTCTGTTCTTTGGGCCTACTAAACCACCTGTAAGAAGTTGACAGGGAAAACACCGTTTAGGATGGTCTATGGCAAGGAGGCCATTATGCCCATGGAATATATTGTTCCTACCCTGCGCATCACAGCCTTTACAAATATGGCAGAGCATTTAGCGTAGCTTGTGGCTTTGAAGGAAGACCATTTCATTGCTAATTTCCATCAGCAGGTTTAGAAGGCTCGGGATAAGGCATGGCATGATCGACATATTCAACAAAAGACCTTTGTGGAGGGTGAATTAGTGCTACTGTATGATAGCTAGTTTGTGAAACACCTAGGGAAGTTCCAACAGCACTGGCTAGGGCCCTATGTAGTTAAAGAAATCACGAATGGTGGAGTTTTTCGATTAGCCACCCTGCGCGGCGATATGCTACCCAGCTATGTCAATGACAGCCGACTCAAACCGTATATGATCAAATGACTATCTGGCCAGAGTAGCTGTGTAAAGTGGGTTACGCCCACCAAGGAAGGAAAGAACGGAAGGTACCATGATATGCGCAGGGCATGGTTGTCGAATTCGATGCCCAGAGGGATGCGCGGGAGGTGCAGGCAAATGTTCATAGAGAAAAAGGTGCACTAGAAGCGCCGAGGTGCGCTAGGCGTGCAGGAGGTATGGTGGGAGCGCAGGGTTGCACTGGGTGTTCCAGAGGTCCGCTGGGAGCGTAGGGTTGCGGTGGGTGCACAAGAGATGCAAAAAATAGTCGTTGGAATAGTAAAATTGGGTAAAAAGAAAAATTTACCGTTGACAAGAGCAGGCGACCGGCATTTAATGAGGCGATTTTTGGAGATTTTTTACCATTCACCTGATGGTAAGTTCCAAGTGAGTTTTACCCAACCGTTGGTCGATCGAAAAGGCTATAAAAGGAGAAGGATAGATCAGACAAGGGTTCTATATCACTTGAATAACTTGTACTTGGCGTGTTTGTCCTTGACAAGTTTGTGCTGTGAGAGTTCCTGTGCCTATTTCGTCCCTTTCATGTTTGAGCAGCCTAGCCCCTTTGATAGTAGCAACCCAAATTTTATCTTTCACGCCAGGATGATGGCCACTAATTCTGTTGAAGCTTTAGAACCGGTGACCTCGGCGGAACAAGAATCTGAGGAAGTAGTAGAAATTGAGCCCAAAGTAGAGGAAGTTATATCTACGTCGAGTCAAGCAAAGAAGAAGGAGAAGGAAAAAGCACAGGGGTTGGGGAAACCCGCGAAATGGGTTGAGGTGAAGCCCCATACTTCCCCGCAAAATGTAAATTCCCCACGAGCGACACACCAGGCACAATCGCCCAATATAGCAAAGTGACCTCAGTCTTCTCAGGAGGAGGCCCAGGCAGCCGAACCAATTAATTGGCTACCACCCTTTTTTCGACCCCGTAGACCCTCCACACATATGCCGAAGAGCCTTGATGGCCTACGCACCTACCTATAGATGTCGCTGACCCTGGGTGAGGTCCCTATCATTGGAAAACCTTTTGGAAGGCTCCATGAGGTGAAATTTGATGATCGTGACTTGGCAAATTTGGAGGCCTACCCTGAGTTGGCACCAGAATTATACCTTGAAAAAATTCAGGAGGATGATGGGATAAATATTGTCCCCATGTGCTGGGTGCATAGATTGGCCAGGTCTAGGCTCTTGAACCTGCTAAGGATGCTGCACTTCGGCCACTACAATATCACAGATCGTCTGGCAGGTCAATTGCTCGCGCTGGTTCATGATGGTTGCCTATGGATCTAGGATCAAATCCCCATCGATGCTACACTCATTCATCGAATCACTGGTCTTCCCATGAAATGACCAAACCCTCTAGAGCGCGTTGGTAAGAAGTATGACGGGGAGACTACTGAATATGTGCGCAAAACCTACCATGTGGAGAGAAACACTCAAGGCTTCATAATCAAATCCATCAGTGACCCTGGTACACAGTTGGGTACCATGTTTTTGGCATGCAAGATGATGTGAAAATGCCAGGTCGCCACTATCCCTACATATGTCATTCAACTAGCAGGCTAATGCGGGAAAGGGGTTTACTTCAATTGGTCCCAATACTTGTGCGATGAGTTTTTGGTCAATTTCCGAGAATCCCAAGAGCAGGGACGAGCCTTTTATTATTCCTGGTTGCTGCTTCTCATTGCATTGGTCACCTGGGAAGCACCTAAGAAATTATTCCTCCCTAAGCTCACCCAAGGCATGTGCGAAGGGGCTCATTATACGAAATTGTGGGACTCTAAGGATGCGCAACACATCGAAGATAGACAAGTATTATGGGTATTGTTTCAGAGTGGACTCGCAACAGCTCTCAACTCCAGGCCCCGTCTGTCACCAGCCATCTATGATAAATACAAAATCATTTCTTCTTTCCAGGTGACCATGCATAATGTCCAAATCTAAGGCCGAAAGGATTCTGTGTGGGTTTTTCTCCCCTACATGGCGGTTGACAAAGATATTGATTGGCTAGTTGCGCAATGGCCTCCTCACTGGAAGCTTGGATTCAAAAAAGGTGTGAAGGGCACTGAAGGGACAAGCGCACCAAAGGTTACCCCGCCTGTCATCACTAAGGACATCAGCGAACCGAGTAAGAGCATGGCGAAGGGCACCGAAGCTGCATCACAGAAGGGTTCGCAGCCTGGTAGGAGTACGGGGAAGGATGCAAAAATAGCAACGCAGAAGGATGCATAGCGAGACCTCGGCACCGGAGGTTAGGATGCGGGAGGTGTTGACTCCCCTCGAGGAAAAAAGCGAATGGGTGACCCTGATAAGGAGTCACAAAAGAAGAAGTGCTGCTAATGTCCCGAACGTGATGAAGCAGTTACACTAATTTAAGGGGACCTCAAGAAAATTGCAGATGCGGTTACCTTGGCCGCTAAGAAAAATGGCTGGCTCTAGAAGAGGAGTAGAAAGCACGGTCGACACACTTCAAGCCGAGCTCTGAGCTCTATAGAAAAAGATAGACACGCTGAAAACCAGCATGGTTCAAGTACGAAAGGCCTCAACAACTAGCATTGCATCACTTATTACAGTAGAAATTCACCTCTGTTCCTTGCTAGGCGAAACCCTCGAGATAAGGCCACCCGACTTAGGAGCACAGGTCCAGGTGTGTGTAGAGGTACAGCTGGATCTGGCTAGGTTTCCACATGAAGCATTCTAGGATCTCCACACCTCCTTATTCGAAGAAATCCAACACGGGGATCATCGAGTGCACCAACAGCTGAGTAGACAATAGAGGAAAAGAATGTTGAAGTTTCTCAGGTACATGCTACATGTACCCTCGCCATCGCGCACCAAACGGAGCTGGAACACTTAATTAGTAGACTTTGTGTGGATGTTGTAGAAGAAATCCAAGCCACGGCCACCCCCCAGGCCAAGGTTGAGGGGTTGGTCGCAGCATTAAAGGCCTCTAGGACGAAGATTCAGGTGGTAAAAATGCATATGGAACACCAGATCACAGACTTGCAGGCGAAATTGCAGCCAGAAACACCACCGGAGGTACGGGCCTAGTGAGCTATGCTAGTTACTGTAGCTAAAAATGTGATTACAGGAAATATTTCTCAGGGTGCCCAATTTCTAGATATATCCATGCAGTTATGGACCAAGGTACAACGTGACCTGATCTTGTGTGAAATTAACCAAGACCTGCGACAGAAGGAAGAAGTGTTCGAGCAGCTAGAAGCCACGATGCCTACTCTGATTCCTGCTCAACGATTAGCATGACCACGAACTAGCCATGCCCTTCAGTATGATATCGATGAACTCTACCAAAAGAAGAAGACTCTCAGCAACTGTCTTAAGCCATGGGCTAATGAAGCCCTCAAGCTCTCCCAAGATATTGATGTCGCTGTCAAACAACTAAACCAGACTCTGGAGAGTGTCACTGCTACAAGATAAGGCATGAATTCACAGAATTTGGTGGATATTGCACAAAATTTTGCTGCTCAGAGTGAAGGTGTGCTACCCCCACTAGTTGAGGTGATCAGGCTGCTGCAGGCGCAAGTGGAGACCCCACCATCACAGTGAATCAGGACAAGTCACAAGATTGTGTTGGGGGACTGTTGGAACAGGGTCCCCTAAAAGCTGCGAATTTTGTATAATTTTGTATATTTTTGGTATTATTTAGTCTAACACAGGGGTTTTGGGGTGGTTCAAAGCCCTAAATGCATTGTAATGGGTCAAGGGTAGACCAAGAGTTCGCAAATGATGGTTTGCGAACCATTGGAAGCGCAGGATAAGTCGATATAAATAGATGAACATTTTTTAGTGTTAAGGTAGGAAAGAATTAAGGCGGATGCTAAGTGCGTGTAATATTCCAAAATTTTCATGCTGCAAATTGGAATATTAATGATCTCACTTAGGAGATGAATAAATGGGTAAGGAAGCCCATGCATAACAAAAATCTGAATAAAATCCCTCATGCTGTGGAAAGGGATCAAGGTAGCAGCTAGATTTTACACTCTCAAGTGTGAATAGGGACCAATGCAGGTGGACAAGGTCAAGTTTGACCAATTCAACAACGCAGGTATGAGAGGAGGAGATCAGCCATAGAGACAACGCAGTGCAAGTGGGAGGAATATTCCTTGGTGAAGGAAACCCTAATGAGAGGGGCCCAAGGCAAGGAGGCCCACACATGTTTAAAATGCGGGCAAGGCAGCCATAACAAGTTTATGCTTATGATTTGATTTTGGTCTGAAGACTAATTTTCTTTCTGCAACTGTTTAGTTAAGATTGTTGTGTTGCTTAGCACAAGGATTTCCTGTTTAGGAATCCTTCTCCTTCTTGAGAAGTCTCTTGTAGGAAAGTTCTGATTTTCCTCACATCCAGGCTTGAGGCCAAGCATCCTCCTTCATATACATCATTATTTCTGTAGCAGTATAATGTTGTGTTGCAGGGTGTTGCAGTGAGGGTCCACAACACCACTTCCGACACTTGTTATTCAGAGGGAGAGGCTCTCTTTCCTTTGAGATATCAGTGGGGAAGCATTCCGAAGTAGTATTGCATGTCTTGGCACTTGAAAAAATTATTTCCAACATCTACAGCGTAGTGATTTGTAGAAACTGCGTCCTTTTTCAAAGTGCTACAGTAGCAGGGTTTGAACCCTTGCTTGTGAGCTTGTTTCTCAGGGAAAGGGCCAACCCTTCTCCTGGAAAACTTGTAAGAAGGATTCTCCTTAATTTTCTGTATCTTTCAGCTGTATGTATTTAGAGCTTTAGTTAGACTATGTTTTCCAGATCTAGATCTGCATACCTGACATTTTGCACTTGTACCTTCATGAAACCCTTGCCGGGTCATTCCTATAATGTGTAAAAGAAGATTTTTCTCCATTTTTCTCCATGATATGATGTAATACACTCCATGTATGTTATTTCCATCATATTTAATCATAAACCCTCATAAAATCATGCTTTCTGTGCTTCAGTAAATTCTGCATAAGTAAAGTCATGGGATTTGGGCCTTTTTTAGCCATATCGAGATCATGAGATATGTTTACCTTAGCTAGAGTGTTTTTTTTTTTCTAAAATTTGGTATGTGAGTCCTTCATGGCATATTATAATGGATTCCATTGTTATTTTCCTCTGTTATTACGCAAATAGCTAGGAATAACATTTTTGGGGCTTAATTTGCTGCTTTTCCCCACTTTTTGGATCAAAAAGGAAGTACAAGTTGCTGATGAGATAAAAAATGATGTTAATGTATTTCTTGACACATTTATTGATTGAATAGCTTGCTTCAGCTCCAAAATTGTGTTTACATATTGCTGCAGTCCCATTATTGGCCATTTTCCAACCATTCTAGGTGTGAGAGGCTTGTTTATCTCACCTAGTTTGCTTGGTTTCTGATTTCCTCTTGGATTTGAATCTTAGATTATCAGATATAAGAGATCCAAGGGCTAATATATTTTTTTGTAGCATACATTCCTAAAAAATGCATTTTTCAGGCATGCCTTGCTAGCAATCCCAATTTGGGGATATTACAGTGGTATCAAAGCATGATCTTTGGCTCAGCCTATGAGATCCAACTATCCGAAGGAGCAAGATAAGAATGATGAAAAGAATGAGTTTGATCTCATCACTTTTTAGATCCAAGAGAGACCTCCCCAAGGAGGTGGGATGCCGTAGATAGATGGTTGAATCTGTTAGAAGGATATTTCTCGGTTCATGACTTTTCAGACCGGGAGAAGATTATTTTTGCACTCCTCAAAGCTACCCCCCATGTTAAGGACTGGTGGGAAACCTACTGTGAGAACAAGGACCAGACAGAACCCTCTCTGTTCTCGGCTATACCAACTTGGAATTCTTTCCGAGACGCCGTCAAGGAACAGTACTATCCCGTGGGGAGCTATGAGGACAAGTACATACAATGGACCACGCTGCGACAACAAAGGGATCAAGATGTGCACGAGCTGACGAATCTGTTCCATACCCTGCGCACAAAGTTGGGTATCAAAGATTCAGAGAAACATTTGGTGCTAAAGTATCGTAGTTGTCTGCACAGATACATTCAGGAGGAAATGGAGTTCCTCGACATCTCCTCGCTTGGTACGGCATACCGGTATGCTGCCAAGATTGAGCAGAAATTCAAAGAGAAGAAGCGAGACTTTGGATCTGTGAATCAAAAGCAAGGAAAAGGTGCTTCCAAACCGCAGAACAAAGGACAGAGCATGGCGGCTAAAGACAACCCGTCAAAGCCACAAGAAAAGAACAACACCGGAAAGCCAAAGAAGGACACGGGAAAGTGGTGTGAGTTCCATAAGAGCTCCACTCACAACACAAGTGAGTGTCGGGCCAAGCAGTCGCTAGTGGCCGAGATGAGGGCTTCTGAGTCAGATGCATGCTCTGACTCCGAATCAGAACCTGAAAAGGCGAGTGAAAGAGGGAAACAGATTATTGATGCGGAGCCCAACGCCACTGTTGCCACTGCAAAGATCCAAAAGGAGGAACCGGAAGATCCAGAGGAGGAGGAACATCTCTTCCACTCCCAAATGTGGGTAAAGGGCTCCCCGGTACAATTCATTGTCGACAATGGGAGCCAAAAGAACCTCATTTCAGCAGACGTCGTGAAGCGGTTGGGATTGCCGACCACAGCTCACCCACATCCATACACCATCGGGTGGCTTCACCAAGGACGAGATCTTCGCGTCAGCCGTCAGTGTCGCCTTCCCTATAGCATCAAGCCCTTCACGGATGAGGTATTATGTGACGTTGCTCCTATTGATGTTTCTGATGTATTATTAGGACAACCATACTTGTGGAAGCGTCATGCTGTGTATGAGTCTCGGCCTTGTGCTGTTATTGTTACTTTGGGAAATAAGTTGTACAGGATACCAAAGGTACCACCTCCTGCCGCTATCTCTTTGGTTACTGCAAAACAATGTAGTAAGCTCATTTCCCAAACCAGGAAATTCGTTTTCCTGATGATCCGCCCCCAGGGAAAGAAGAAGACTGTGGCCACGACCTCCAGACAGGGCCCCTTTGCACGACAACAACAAATGGATAAGGTCGTGGAGGAGTACGGGGACATCTTCACCTCACCCACGGGGGTTCCTCTGCACTGCCAGGTCAAGCACCCGATTGATCTGACCCCAGGTGCGCCACTACCCAATGGACCGATCTATCGACGCTCTGTTCTGGAAAATGATGAAATCAAGAGGCAGATTCAGGAGCTGTTGCAGAAAGGTCACATCAGACCAAGTTCATCGCCCTATGGGAGCTCGATCGTGTTGGTACAGAAGAAGGATGGGACGTGGAGACTCTGTATTGACTATCGGGCGCTGAACAAGATCACTGTCCGGAATAGGTACCCAATCCCACGGATTGATGACCTTTTGGACCAACTCCAAGGTGAAAAATATTTCAGTAAGATCGACCTGAAGTCTGGGTATCACCAGGTACCAATTGAACCCTCTGATGTGTGGAAGACTGCCTTCAAAGCTAAGGAAGGCCTTTTTGAATGGCTGGTCATGCCTTTCGGGTTGATGAATGCTCCCACAACCTTCATGAGGATGATGGATGACATCTTGCGACCATTCACCAACTCATTCGTAGTGGTGTACTTGGATGACATTCTGATCTTCAGCAAGACTTGGGAAGAGCACCTTCATCACATCCGACAAGTCCTCCAAGCACTGCGGCAACACAAGTTGTGTGCCAATTTGGAGAAGTGCACGTTTGGCATGACCCAGGTTCAATATCTGGGATACATTATTGATGAAAGGGGGGTGCATGTGGATCCGGCCAAGATCCAAGTCATTCGGGATTGGCCAGCCCCGACTACTATAACAGAGCTTCGCAGCTTTCTGGGTCTTGCTAATTTCTACCGTAGATTCGTGTTGGGATTCTCTCATATCACTTGGCCCTTGAGTCAAGTCACCAAGGGAGGAGCGAGAGAAAAATTCTTTTGGTTGGAACCTCAACAGAAGGCGTTCATAGAATTGAAAAATCGCCTCTGTTCTGCCCCAGTGCTCACTTTACCAGACTTGCAACAGCCATTTGAGATTGAGACAGATGCCTCTGACTATGCTATTGGGGTAGTTCTTACTCAACAGGGACATCCAGTGGCATTTCACAGTGAGACATTGTCTGACACAGTTCGCAAGTACCCCACATATGACAAAGAAATGTACTCCATTGTGTAAGCTTGTCGACAATGGAAGCATTACATTTTGGGGAAGGAAACAATCATCCACACAGACCACCGGCCCCTGCAGTTCATACATACACAAGGGAAGTTGCAGAATGATCGCCATTTGAAGTGGTCCACATATCTGCAACAGTTTCATTTGAACATCAAGTACAAGAAGGGTAGCGAGTCAAATTTTGTCTCTTTCACTTACTTTCCATATCTCTTTCACTCATCTAAACCTCCAAAATTGTCAATTTCATGTGCAAAAGGGTATCTAACATGGTTTTTAATTATGTTTGTGTGTTTTCTATTTGATTTAGATTTTGTTCATACAGCTGCGGAAACTTGTCACTTTCCGCAGCCGCTGCAACTTTCCGCAACTATTTTGTGGAAATCAATGTTACAGGTGTCAACGAAGGAAACGAGCCACATGGGCAGGCTAGGAATGACAAGGACATGGTTCGTGTCCTATTGGTTCAAGTAAATTTGTCAAGGAAAGCCGCGGTCAAAGCCATCCACGTGGAAGTCAACTGTGGAGTTCTATGTCGGCTGGACTCTGTTTCGTGGCATAGAAACATCCATACGGCCGTTTCCCAAGCTTGTGGAAGTTAATTGACATCTGTGCAAAGTTCTGGAGTTGAATTTAAATGCCCACCTTCCATAGATCTGTTTCCCAACATGGCCATACTCCTAAATCCGTGGCCTTAGTGGTCTACGTGCTGGCTGCTATCATAAACTTCAGGAAACAGTTACATTTTATTGCTTTATAAAGAGTGTTTGCATACGCACGTAGAGTTAGTTGATAGTTGTTAGTTGATCATAGCTGTTGAGTTGATGTGCGTACTCTGTTATGTAGTGATTACGCTGCCTTGAGCCGTAATACTACCAGTCTGTAATGAATTTCTTTTTAATGTGAAGAACTTTGTTTTCAACTTAATTTGTGTTGAGGATCGTTACCAAAGCTGCGTAGAGGGCCCCTGCTCAGCCGAGGTTCTGTGTATTAATGTATATATTTTTCATTTCATTTCTTTAAACAGTCATTGTATCATAACCCATTACATGCTCATATTTCATAGTTGCTTCATTTATGTTCATTAATTTCCATTGCATTCTTGTCTTTCATGTTTTTTATGATTGTTAAATCACTGATCAGTTTTCTTGTGCAGGTTTTAGGTAGACAGCCCGGGGCATTTTCATAGTATTTTGGCTAATGATATGAAACTGACATTATTCTGCTGCTAGTTTTCTTTCCACAGCTTTTGTTTAACTTCAGTCTTGTTTTGTATGTTTCAATTTTGTTTATCTGATTCAGTAGTTAAATTTAAATATATTAAGCTACTCATAGTGTCTTCGGTTACCTCCGAAAGCCACAGCTGGACTGATGGTGAGGGGCTGCATGATGAAATGTGTAGTTTAGTATTAGTTTCCTTTCTGAAAAATTAGATATATTAAGCTGCTCATAGCGTCTTCGGTTACCTCCGAAAGCCACAGCTGGACTGATGGTGAGGGGCTGCATGATGAAATGTGTAGTTTAGTATTAGTTCCTTTTCTGCAAATTTAGATATATTAAATCATGTATGACATCTTCAGTTGCCTCCGAAAGCCACAGTTGGACTGATGGCGAGGGATTGAATTATGTGTGTATGGTTTAGTATTAGTTTACTTTCTGCAAATTAAATATCAGTTACACAAGTTGTTTATGATTACTTCCGCAAGTCATAGTTGGTCTAATGATGAAGGGTCAGAAAATGAATTGATGTAATCTGATTTAGATTTATTTCATTGCAATTTTGAATTTCCATAAGCGTAGTTTCTTTTTTGTTCAGTTGGCAGCAAGAATAGTTTAGTTTTCATGTTCACTAGTTTCTTGTTTTGATTCATTAGATTAGCAGCACTTTTCATTTCAGCAGTACACTTTTACTTTCTTTCAAGTCTTGTCATTGTAATTTCAATTTGCTTTTAAAGTTTCAAGATTGGTAAATCATTATAGGGGAAATCACTTCCTTGAACAAATCTAACCAAGCTTGCTTTTCACTTTAGAATTTCCATTTTACCTTAGAAAGACCACAAACGACAAAAAGTTAAGAAAGAGGTTATCTTGCACATATAGTGCGCCGCACTTCATCAGCTTACGATTCCTGGATTGACAATTAAATGCAGCAATTTAGGACACACTAAATTGACCAAACATTTTGGCGCCGTTGCCGGGGAAGTGTAACTAGGTAGCCAATTTCTTAAAAAAATATATATAAAATCATAAAAGAAGGGAAAACTTGATAACTTCTTGAAGTATGCTCTCCTCTTGCACCTAGTGTGATCTGGAGGATCAGAAAAGAGAGTTATTGGTTTTTCTTAAGTATGCTCTCTTCTTGCACCTAGCGTGATCTGGAAGATCAGAAAGAGAATTATTAGCCCAACTTTTTAAAAAATAAAATAAAAATGACATGCATAGAGCAAGAGATTCTAGGGGAAGGTTTATAGCTAAAGCCAAGAGTTTGATTTTCATAACTCCATCTTCTTCAAGGCATAGATCAGATTCACCATCATCTACCCCTAGCCTTAAGATTTTTGGAAGTCAAAGAACAGCTGAATTAGAGGATTCTCCTATACCACCTACTAAAACCCACTTAGAAAACAAAGAAACTTTCTCTCATCCTTCCTTGGTAGAAGAACTAGAGGACTATAAGGACTCTAAAGAAACTATCATGGCAGAGGAAGTAATAAATAGAGGTGGAGGTAGAGGAGGAGGAGATAATGAAGATAACAATGGTGAAGGAAATACCGGTAGAAATAGGGACAATCTGCTTGGATTCCCTATAGTTGATGAGGAAACTCATGCAACAATGAAAAATATTTCACCATCTGTTCTCCCTAACTTTTATGGATTACGAAGTGAGGATCTTGAAACATTTCTGTTTGAGTTTGAAGTAGTATGCCGAACTTATGACTATATGGAAGATTCTCAAAAACTCAAACTATTTCCTTCAACTTTGAAGGGATCTGCTTTGAAATGGTTCATGGGATTAGCCACTCAATCTATTAGGACTTGGAATGATATGAAACAAAAAATTTTGGATAGATACTTGGATTATTGTATGCCCACCAATCACAAGGATGAGGTATTCAAAATGATGCAAAAAGAAGATGAAAATTTGGAAGACTTAATTGAAAGATTTCAATACAACTTGAAAAGAGCAAAGATGAGCAACTTAGATAATGAAACCCTGAAAGCCCTCCTATTAAAAGCCATTAGAGATGAATGGATAGACATTTTAAACATGATGGGGAAATGAGACATTTCTCAGCTCCCATTTCATGATATAACAGAACTATGTATCCATCTCTCAAGGGGAAAATCTAAAACTGGAAAAGGGCCTAGGGATTCTTCTCTTATTAGGGCTAACAAATCTGCAACTGGATCAGTAAGTAGGGCAGAGATTGGTAATATGCTTGATGAGTTTAAAACTGATATCTTAAGGAATCTTAGTGAACAACTAGATACCCTTAAAATCCAAAACAAGCAGAAAGCAGAAACAGATGCTTTAGCCATCTTTTGTCCGAAATGTAGAAAGAAACATGCTTTAAGGGAATGTCCCTTGGATGCAAAAGTTGTAGAAACATGTATGATTTGCTCAGAAAATCATGAGATCAAGGATTGTCCTTCAATCCCTGGACTCAAAGCTGTTTTTAAAGAAGATCCAAATTCAATAGAATCTCTCTGTTTTGTCGCAAGGAGACCTTGGCAGGGACAACAATCTCAAGGGTTTAATAACCCTATGAATCTTCAAACCCCACCAAATTGGACTCCTTGGCAACAACCTTGGCCCCAACATCAAAACTCATATCAGCCATGGTTACAAGGAATGCAAAATCCTTATGGGAGATTTGCTCAATTTTATCAATATCCTCCATCTTTTCAAAACCAACAAGCTCCACAATTTCCAAGCCAAAATCCACAACAACTTTCATTGCCATTTCCACAACATCAACCTTCTCAACAAAATACAAATCCTCAACTCATGCTGCCATACCAACAGAAGACAAATCAACTTCCAGCTCAGCCATTGCCAAATCCTAACAATAAGAATCCTCAAACTACTTATATGGTAGAAGGACAACAATTTCCTACATATATGATTGTTCCTCTCAACGATGTACAACTCAGATCTGGTAGAGTTTTAGAAAAACTTCTATAGACATTCAAGAGCAAGATACCTCTGAGGAGGACTCTCTTCAAGTCAATAAGGGTTCTGAGGAAGAATCTCTTCAAAATTCAAAAATTCAAAAAGAAAAAGAAAAGCTAACATCCACAGCTCCTATAGTTGAGCAACCTGTATCTTCATCTACACCTCCTTTTCCGGAAAGACTACAAATTGATAAGGGGGTGGAAAAACAAATCTTGTTGTCTAACTATGACTTTCTAGATGAATTGAAGAATGTTTGTATCAAGATTCCATTGCTACAAGCCATTCGAGAAATTCCTATTCTAGCAAAAACCATAAAGGAGTTGAGTTTCAAAAGACCGGGAAGAAAGCTAAAGGACACAAGAAGAATCCACCTGGTAGGAAAGATTGCAGACATTATGATGGGAAAAATTGCCATGCAGAAATATGTAGATCCAGGAAGTCCAATTGTCAAAACACATATAAATGGGATAGAAATTCCAAACACATTGATTGACTTAGGGGCTGCTATCAACATTATGAGTAGACAAACTATGGAACAGTTAAAACTTCCTAACCTTCTTTTTACACCTACTTTATTGCAACTTGCAGATCGATCGGTTATTAAACCAGATGGTGTATTAGAAGATATTTCGGTCTCCTTAGATTCTTGGGAATATCCAGTAGACTTTATGATTTTGACTCCCAAAAGCAATCTAGGAGGACATCCAATTATCTTAGGAAGACCTTGGCTGGCCACAGTTGATGCTTTTATTAGTTGTAGATCTGGAGACATGTACATTTCTAATGGTAATTCGACAAAGAAATTCAATTTGTATCCTCCAGCAAGAGCAATCACAGAAATAGGAGACGATGAATGGGTCGATGATGAGAACACTATACAACCTGTCTTTACCATTTCTGAAATTAGTGAGGATAGTCAAATTCTGAACACATTAGAAAATTTTGAGATAACTTGAGAATATGACCCCACACAATTTCAGTTGGAATCTGACATAGAATATTTATCATCAAGACAAATGTCTCTCTACTCTATGGAAGAGTTTGGTAATTCTGCTTTTGAGATTTTTCCAAAAAAGACATTGAATATTAATAAACATCTGGAGAAGTCACAACAAGAAGAACTAACCAGAATCTTGCAAAAACATTCTACTGCATTTGCATGGGAGTATACTGACATGAAGGGTATTGATCCTAAGACTTGCATCCATCATATCTATATTGAGGAAAACAGTAGACCAATCAGACAACCTCAAAGAAGGTTGAATCCAAATCTTAGGGAGATAGTGAAAGAAGAGCTCCAAAAACTTCTCAATGTAAACTTCATTTATCCAATTTCAGATAGCCGATGGGTTTCTCCTTTGGTTATGGTACCTAAAAAGAATGGTAAATGGAGAGTATGCATTGATTACAGGGAGTTGAACAAAGCAACTTTGAAGGATCACTTTCCTTTGCCTTTTATTGATCAGGTATTAGATACATTAGCAGGTAAAAAGTACTTTTCATTTTTTGGATGGTTTTAGTGGTTATAATAAAATTCAGGTAGCACCTGAAGATCAAGATAAGACCACATTTACTTGTCCATGGGGAACTTTTGCCTACCGAGTGCTTCCTTTTGGGTTATGTAATGCACTTGCAACATTCCAAAGAGCAGTACTAGGAATTTTTTCTGATCTAATCCATGATTGTGTAGAGGTTTATATGGATTATTTTACAGTTTATGGTAATTCATTTGAAGAGGCATTAGAAAATTTGGAAAAAGTTCTCATAAGATGTAAAGAAACAAACCTTTCATTAAGCCATGAAAAATGCTTTATGATGTTTACTGAAGGGATTGTTTCAGGACATCATATTTCAGGAGATGGAATTAAGGTTGATAGATCAAAAGTTGAAGTCATCTCCAAGTTGCCTATTCCAAATTGTCAAAGAGATGTTAGAAGTTTTCTAGGATTTACTGGTTACTATAGAAGATTTATAGAAAACTTCACTAAAATAGCATCTCCACTCTTCAAGTTGCTTACAAAAGACTATGAATTTAAATGGGATCCTGATTGTCAATCAGCTTTTGAAACTTTGAAAATAAGAATATCTGAAGCACCTATCTTGAGAGGACCAAATTGGAAACTTCCTTTCCATATTTCTACAGATGCTTCAGATACAGCTCTTGGAGCTGTGTTGGGTCAAAAAGATTTAATCCCTTATGCCATTTATTACACCAGTAAAAATTTGACTCCCACAGAGTTGAACTATACTGTGACTGAAAAAGAGTTCTTAGCTGTTGTTCATGCAATTAATAAGTTTAGACATTACATAACAGGCTATGAAACTTTTATTCATACTGACCATTCTGCAATTAGATATTTAATGAACAAACCTGTTACTAATGGCAGAGTGACAAGATGGCTTTTACTTTTGCGAGAATTCAATATTACTGTGTTGGATAGACCAGGAAAACAGAATACAGTAGCTGATTTCTTGTCTAGGATTCAGAATACTAAAGAAGATTCTCCTGTAGAAGATAAGTTTCCTGATGAATACTTGTTTGCGGTAACTATTAAGACCCCTTGGTATGCAGATATTGCTAACTATTTGGTTACAGGGAAACTACCTTCACATTTATTTCCAAGAGAAAAACGAAAAATTATTCAGGAGAGTTCAAGATATTCATGGATTTCTAACGAATTGTTTAAAACGGGGCCAGATCTTGTGATCAGAAGATGTGTCAGGGAAGATGAAATGCCTGATATTCTTAAGGCATGTCATGATGAACCATGCGGCGGACACTTTGCGGACAAAAGGACGGCCTATAAAATCATTTCCTTGGGATATTATTGGCCTTCTCTCTTCAAAGATGCAAAACAATATGTCAAAAGGTGTGATAGCTGCCAAAGAGTAGGGAAACCTACCCTCTCAACTGAAATGCCATTGCAAGCACAGGTACTCATTGAACCCTTTGAAAAATGGGCTTTAGATTTCATTGGACCGATTAATCCACCATCGAAGCAAAAGAAGTATATATTGGTTTGTACTGATTATGTTACTAAATGGGTAGAAGCTAAAGCATTAGTATCTGCTACTGAAAATTCAGTTGTTCATTTTCTTTATGAGGATATTTTACTCGCTTTGGTGTTCCAAGAGAAATTGTAACAGATCAGGGGAGCCAATTCACATCCAATTTGGTGGAAAAGTTGATGGAAGAATACAAAATCAAGCACAGAAGATCTACTCCTTACCATCCACAAGAAAATGGTCAAGTGGAGTCCACAAACAAAGTTCTTGAAAGTATCATCACCAAAAATGTTCATCTACATAGAAGAGATTGGGCAGAAAGGCTTCCAGAAGCCTTGTGGGCCTACAGAACTACATGGAGGAATACAACGGGACATTCTCCCTATGAACTTGTTTATGGGAAAGAAGTCTTGCTCCCCATTGAGTTCCAAGTCAAGACCTTCAAGATAGCAGTTCAGTTGGGGATGGACTTATCAGAAGCCCAAAAGCATAGAATGGAGCAGTTGAATGAGCTAGATGAGATCAGATAAGAAGCAATTCTAAGAATTGATCTAGTTCAATATCAAAGAACTAAATGACATGACAAATATATCAAAGAGAAGAAGTTTCAAGAAGGAGATTGGGCATTGTTATTTGACTCCAAGTTTAAAGATTTTCAAGGGAAATTTCAGACTCATTGGCTTGGGCCATATGAGATTGACAAGATCTTTAACAATGGAGCTGTAAGAATCAAGACCATTGATGAGTTTCAAAATCCTCTTTTAGTGAATGGCCATAGATTGAAAGTTTATCATAAGCCACTCTCTAAAGAGGATTTTGTCAAGTTGTTTCAAGAAAGTTCTGCAATCAGGCTAGTAGAGAAGAATCCTTCTTCTCTACCAAGCTAGCTTTTGTTTTTCAAGTTATAAAAAAAAAAAAAGAGAAAAAAAATGGTATAAGCCTGAAAACCAATCATTGATTGGCAGTCTTATACAGAAAATATGGAGTGAAAATCAGGGACACCTGACACTCTATATTTTCCAAAAAAATCTGTCTTTCATTTCATTTCATTTCACCACCCACTCCATTTCATTCCACTTCATTTCATTTCATTTCATTTCATTTCATTTCACTTCATTACACTTCATTCCACTTCATTTCATCCATTCCATCAATAAAAATCCTTTTATGACCATTTTCACCTGGTCATTTTTCATTTGTTCATTTCTATTTCAGCCAAGTGATAGCTGTGTCAGTTTCCGCAGCTGACATCTGTTTCCGCAGCTGACTCCAGTTTCCACAGTCAGAAGCAGATTCCGCAGCTGCTACTACTCTGTTTTCAAAAAGAATGTACAGTTAGTTGTTATTTTCATAAATCATGAAATAAAATGTAGGAGAGGATCAATGGGACATTCAAGACACTAATGAAGATCAATCAGTTGAGGACCAAGGGCAAAAGCAAGGATTCCAAAGGTATGAATAAAGTTTATTTCAAATAGTATCGAAAAACACATTTTTATGTAATTTTAAGCTATGAGCTCTACCCATAACGCGCAATGATTATCTTGACAATCCCGTAACCTTCCACGATCTCTATGTTATCCTCTTGCATTTATTCACAAACGGTTTCATTATTGAAATTCCGACTCTCACTCATGTTCAAATATCACCACCGTAGATAATGATACGTATTTGAGTTGACAAAGGACTCTTACAAGCCGCATAACTTCATAATCATTGATTGAAACGTGTTCATATTTATGACACAGCCACCAAAAATTCAAAATGCGGCCGAATGCATTATGCTTTGTTAACCTCTTTGTCGTTTCTCTGTCGTGTTTACAAAACCTCACTCTACTCATTCTCACTCCCTGTTTCATTCCATTCCATCCCTTTTGCTCACTCTCATTCCCGTATATTCACCCACAGTCGTATTCCATTCTGTGTATGGTGTTCATTTCTGTTTTGTGATAACATCCCCACAACATTGTGCTCGATTCTGTGTATTCCATCGTTCTATTTCCACTTAAACCCTCACAGAGGCAAGCCTGTGAAGCACAGAGAAATAAAATGGGAAAATTATTAAGGGCAGAGCCGGAAGGACCAAAGTTCATAGAGGGATTTCCACAAGCAAAAGAGATGCTGAGGAAAGCTAAATGGCTGTGTTTTATTCAAAAATTCAGGAGTTACCACAGAGAAGTTACCAAAGCGTTTGCAAGATCATTTGATGGCTCGGAAGCAGAAGTGGGAGACCTCAAGTTTTTGGTTAATGAAGCATCAATAGCAGCAGCCACAGAGCTTCTTCAGGAAGGAGAACGTTGGTTCAAAAACAAAAGTATCAGTGATGAGGCATGGAGAACAATCCTCCGAAATCAAGGTATGGATATCACTGTTTTCAAAAGAGGAATCCCTGTGCATGCAATAAAAGATGAATGGGCCACTTTATTACTCATTGTTCAGAAATTTATCACATGTGAAGGGCGCTTTGGCTCTATGTACATGTATCATACTAGGATATTGATGAATTTCCTTGAAAACCAAACTCTCAATCTTCCTTATTTCCTATTCAATAGCTTGAAGAAAATGGCTGTGACTGTGCAAAAAACACCTAGGAGATGTAGAGCCTCATTTATATCATCATGGGCTTATAAAAATTTTGATTGAAAAGGAGCTAAAAGAAAGAAAAGATACATGGGAACAATTCTTAGTAAGAAACTTCTTTGAAGAACCTCAGGAAATTCCTGAAGGCAATCCAATTAGAAGGAGTAGAAGAAAGAAAATGGATGTTGAAACCCAAGTTGCTCCTACACAGGAAGTTCCCGCAGCTAGCACAGCAAAAAGAAGTAGAAGGAAAAGAACAGTAGATGAAATCCAAGATACTTCTACTACTACTATGAAGAAAAATGATAGGGAAGAAAGATTGATAAAAAGGAAGAAGAATGAAGTTAAAACTAAGAAGCCAATAATATCAAAAGGGAAAGAAATTATTGAGGCTGTCCATAAAACTTCTTCTTCTGAAGAAGAAGATCACCAAGTTCTATCTGAAAGATTATTTTTTCTTCAAAAACAGTCATCTCTATCCAAGAAGGCAAAAACAGGAAAACAAGAACAAAAGGGTAGTGTACCACAGCATGTGAGGAGAAGCAGCAGGCTTAAGGGAAAACTGAGAAAAACACAAATTAAAAGTCCTCATTTCATTGATTTGGGTGAGAAGACATCTGAACAGTCTCCAACTGACAATAGTCCATTTCAGTCAGTTAGTGAACCTGACTCCTTTCACTCCCAATCAGACAATGAGCGTACTCCATCTTATTCTCAGCAAAATATTGATGAAAGTTCTCCTCGGCCAAATTTTGAACATAATTCTCCCTTGCAGCATTTTGAGGACAGTCCAATGAAAAAGACATCGGAAGTAGACCCCAAACAGCAGGAGGTCTATGACTATATAGAATCCCTGGAGAAGGCAGCCACAGGTCCAAGTACCTCTTCTACTCAGCCTCATACATTGCAGGATGATTTGATTCAGTCATTAAAATAGGAGATTTTTGAGCTTGAGCTTTTGAACCGGCATATCAAAAATGAAAATGAAACACTCAAAGAGCAAGGCAAACTGGACAAGATTATCCATGACAATACTATGTTACATTTGGGTATTTGGCAAAAGAAGAATAAGAAGCTAAAAAGGAAATGCCAAAAATTGAGTAGAGCACTTGTGAATATCAAATTCGGGTGCTTAATGAAGAAACCCAGAATGATGGCAGTACCAAAGAAGAAGAGAAGGGGGTTAGATGTGCTGGCTGAAGTATCAAGGCACATGAATTGAACAAAGAGTATCAAAATTTTGGTTGCATGAGGACATGCAACACCTTCACAGTGGGGGTATGTTGAGTCCCGAATTTGCCTCTTGTCCATACACTTTTCCATATCTTTTTCACTCACCTAAACCTCCAAAATTGTCAATATCATGTGCAAAGGGGTATCTAACATGGTTTTTAATTATGTTTGTGTGTTTTCTATTTGATTTAGATTTTGTTCATACAGCTGCGGAAACTTGTCACTTTCCGCAGCCGCTGCAACTTTCCGCAGCTATTTTGTGGAAATCAATGTTACGGGTGTCAACGAAGGAAACGAGCCACATGGGCAGGCTAGGAATGACAAGGACATGGTTCGTGTCCTATTGGTTCAAGTAAATTCGTCAAGGAAAGCCGCGGTCAAAGCCATCCACGTGGAAGTCAACTATGGAGTTCTATGTCGGCTGGACTCTGTTTCGTGGCATATAAACATCCATACGGTCGTTTCCAAGCTTGCGGAGGTTAATTGACATCTGTGCAAAGTTCTGGAGTTGAATTCAAGCGCCCACCTTCCATAGATCCGTTTTCCAACATGGCCATACTCCTATATCCGTGGCCTTAGTGGCCTACGTGCTGGCTGCTATCATAAACTTCAGGAAACAGTTACATTTTATTGCTTTATAAAGAGCGTTTGCATACGCACGTAGAGTTAGTTGATAGTTGTTAGTTGATCATAGTTGTTGAGTTGATGTGCGTACTCTGTTATGTAGTGATTACGCTGCCTTGAGCCGTAATACTACCAGTCTGTAATGAATTGCTTTTTAATGTGAAGAACTCTGTTTTCAACTTAATTTGTGTTGAGGATCGTTACCAAAGCTGCGTAGAGGGCCCCTGCTCAGCCGAGGTTCTGTGTATTAATGTATATATTTTCATTTCATTTCTTTAAACAGTCATTGTATCATAACTCATTACATGTTCATATTTCATAGTTGCTTCATTTCTGTTCATTAATTTCCATTGCATTCTTGTCTTTCATGTTTTTATGATTGTTAAATCACTGATCAGTTTTCTTGTGCAGGTTTTAGGTAGACAGCCCGGGGCATTTTCATAGTATTTTGGCTAATGATATGAAACTGACATTATTCTGCTGCTAGTTTTCTTTCCACAGCGTTTGTTTAACTTCAGTCTTGTTTTGTACATTTCAGTTTCGCTTATCTGATTTAGTAGTTAAATTTAAATATATTAATCTACTCATAGTGTCTTCGGTTACCTCCGAAAGCCACAGCTGGACTGATGGTGAGGCGCTGCATGATGAAATGTGTAGTTTAGTATTAGTTTCCTTTCTGCAAAATTAGATATATTAAGCTGCTCATAGCGTCTTCAGTTACCTCCGAAAGCCACAGCTGGACTGATGGTGAGGGGCTGCATGATGAAATGTGTAGTTTAGTATTAGTTCCTTTTATGCAAATTTAGATATATTAAATCATGTATGACATCTTCAGTTGCCTCTGAAAGCCACAGCTGGACTGATGGCGAGGGATTGAATTATGTGTGTATGGTTTAGTATTAGTTTACTTTCTGCAGATTAAATATCAGTTACACAAGTTGTTTATGATTACTTCCGCAAGTCATAGCTGGTCTAATGATGAAGGGTCAGAAAATGAATTGATGTAATCTGATTTAGATTTATTTCATTGCAATTTTGAATTTCCATAAGCGTAGTTTCTTTCGTGTTTAGTTGGCAGCAAGAATAGTTTAGTTTTCATGTTCACTAGTTTCTTGTTTTGATTCATTAGGTCATGGCCTTTTATTCGAGTACACTTTTACTTTCTTTCAAGTCTTGTCATTGTAATTTCAATTTGCTTTTAAAGTTTCAAGATTGGTAAATCATTATAGGGAAATCACTTCCTTGAACACAAGGCACTCTTGGGGGGTGCGCAAGTTCCAAATTTTCACCTCCAAGATGCACTTTTATGTCACATGGGACACCTTTGTGTTCCTTCAAGCGAGCGTGCCAAGATGATATGGGAAGCACACTACAGTCGAGTCGCTGGGCATTTCGGGGTCGAGAAAACAATAGCAATCCTACAGAAGTATTTCTATTGGCCGAACCTTCGAAAGGATGTCGAGAAGCACATCAGATCCTGCACTGCTTGTGCCATTGCCAAACCGACCATCAAGAAGCAAGGCCTATATGCTCCTCTACCTACCCCTAGTCGACCTTGGGAATCCATCTCCATGGATTACATGTCGGGCCTGCCTTCTACTAAGCAGGGAAATGACTGTGTTTTTGTGGTCGTTGACAAATTCTCGAAGATGGCCATTATGGCGGCCTGCAAGAAGAATATCACAGCAGAAGCCACTGCTAAACTCTTCTTTGAACGAGTGTGGGTGCACTTTGGGATCCCATAGTCTATCATATCATATCGGGATAGCAGGTTCCTCAGCACATTTTTGTCCAGCCTCTGGTCGATGTTGGATACCAAGCTCACCAAGTCCACAGCTTTCCATCCCCAAACAGAGGTCGTCAACAGAATGATTGTACACATTCTGCGCATGTACAATTCAAAGCATCCACGGACATGGGACGAGAGCCTCCCCTATGTACAACATAGTTATAATCGGGCTCTCCACAGTTCAATCGGCCATAGCCCCTTTCAGGTGGGCTTGGGATTCCAGCCACTATGTCCCATTGACGTAGCCATGCCATTTGCAGCTGCTCGGGCCAATTCAGCTCATGTCCAGTCTGAAGTTGACAAAGCAAGTAGCTTCATCGAGCGCATTCAACACATCCGCCAACAGGTTCATGATATATTGGACAGAGCCAATGCCAAGTACAAGCAACGCCATGATCAACACCGGGTGCCACACAACTTCTAGGTGGGTGACAAAGTATGGCTACATTTGCAGAAGGAGCGCCTCATTGGACCCCACCGCAAGCTTTGCCCGCTCCGATACGGGCCGTACACCATCACCAAGGCTGTAGGGAACAATGCATTCGAGCTCAGTATTCCACCATTCCTTGGTCTGCACCCAATCTTCAATGTGGATCGCCTTCGTCCTTACTTCCCACCTCTACTGGACACCTCTGACATTGCAGAACAACTCACACCAACAGAGTTAAACCCAGACTGCATGGAACAAGCCACCACAGATTGTATCATGGACATGCAAATCAAGAACACTCGCCGACAGAAGATCCAACTGTATCGGGTTGTCAAAGCTAGCCAACTCCTGCACCAAGGAAAGTGGTTCACCAGGGACCAAGTTCAGCAGAAATTTCCTCATCTCATGGAGGAACTTAACGAAATGGGGACCATTGCTTCCTAAGGGGGGAGGAATGATCCAGGTGGATATTGGTGGTCACCCACCTATTCCACTTGGGGCTCCACCATTGTCTATTTCAGTTTTTCAGTTTCGGCAGAGTTTACTATTTTTAGCAGTTTTTCGGGTCCTAAACTTCCGGAGCCGTTTTGAGGCCCTAAACGACGTTTTTTGGGAAAACGGAGAGCAACATGGGTCCATGGACCGATGTTTCTCATTCCAAATTTGTATTCCTCGGATAGATCTTTCTAACGAGGTATGGTATGCGTCAAACGGAGATCGTATGCCAAAGTTACGCCCCTGGGAAGTTGAAACGCCAATTTACCCAAACGGGGCCCATAGTTTTGGCGCTTCATCTCCTAGGGTTAGGGTTTTGGCTATTTAGGATTTCCCATTGTTTCTAAATGATAAATAAGCCCTCGAGCCTCATTGTAACTGAGTTCAGAGGCCTGTAGCCGCCACATCTCTTCTCAGAGATAGCTACCAGCGCCCTAGCTAGTTTTATTTCCATTCTGTCTGTAAGCAAATTTCAGTTCTTTGATATTAATGAAATTAAGTGTTATTTCCACTGCATCTCTGTATTTATAGTTATATGTTTATTTTGTTGTGTTCCTACATAAATCCGGATCAAGAACAACCCTATCATCGAGATTGGATTTGCACGAGTTGTGATGTCTCAGCCATTCATGGATATGGTGCGACTCATGTGAATGATAGGTGTTTTCCTAAAATAGCGAGGAGTTCCATTCTGAATCATCATGAATTGGGAGTTGGAACTAGGTAAGGAACATAGTTTATTGAGGGTGCAAAGGTTCTTTGTGATGCATAGGGTTGGTACTCATACCATTTCATTGATGTAAACGTATGGGTTCATTGAAATAGTCTTATCTAAATGGTATCTGACTATGATATTGTTCGACGAACACCACAAGTGGAAATTCATTACATGGTTTCTAGGGTCTTTCGCTTTCTTCCCTTCGAACTTTGAAATGTCCAAAGGGAGCTTCTTGGGCATGTGGGGCCAAGTGGGATTGTGTGCAATGGGGTCATTTGTTAACTTTGATAGATCGGGTAAGTTCAAAGATGCTAAGAAAGGTAACATAGTATTTAACACCATCTAATGATGATGTTGCACGGTTATATGTATGATGTTTCCTTAGGGAGGTGCTTGGGGAAATATTTCCTTGTGGCATTCCCTAAGGGGTGATTTTTTGACTCCCAGTAGTGATCCTTTTACCTTGAGGGGTCATAGGGAGGGGTTGAGTGTGTGACCTTGGAGGGGTCTCCACCCCAGTGTGGTAGTTGTTAACCCTTGGGAGTTTCCAATAAAATATTCCCCAATATAGGAATATCCTATGCGGCGCGATTATCATGTCTTA